>CM021101.1:673159761-673295957 GCA_007115665.2 Sequoiadendron giganteum
AGACTTCGGGAGAATCCGAATGGAACGGATTTTGGTGAAACCAAAGGAAATCCAGATTAAAGCGGTAAACGAAGAAGAAATAGAAAATTCAGGGAAATCTGGGAAAAGCGGAATTCCGCGAAGACCTTGAAAACCCAAACCTATCTACATCCTCGGTACTTTATCAGACCAACTCAAATCATTCCGGATCCAAGCCAGAAATCTGAAACCAACTCAACCTAGGACCTTAATGAATAAAACGTGAACTAATGACCCACTTCTCAGCAATTTCGAAGACAAACGGCCATGCCCTTGGTTGGGAACCCTAAATGTCCGCCATGAAAGCACAGACGACTCAGCAATTCACCAAAACGGAAAGTTTAAAGTCACAGCGAACCAAAGCCCAAACAAGAACCAACACCAGACCAAGCATAAACATTTGATCAATCAAAAACGAACTGGTGCAACAGATTAAAACCCCAAAATGCACAACGACAGCGCGCACCTAGAAGGACCAGAAAACCATGAAAGACCCCCAAGCAAAACGGTGAAAAGCAATTGAAACCAATAGAGAACAGGGTGCATCTACATACCATGGAAGCGCAAAGGCTGTGATGAAGGAAATCGGTAAATAACCACTTGATGCAGACTGGATACCACCCACGCACTCCAAAAACAAATGCACAACTCAAATAAACTCGAGGATCAAAATATCCAGCGAAACACCAAGAACCTCAACACACAAGTTCAAACGATGGCAAATGCACAACTCAAAATGATCAATTACTTCTCAAAATATCAATATATCAAAGCCTCTAGCCCTCGTACAAATGCCATTAATGCATCCGACAAGACAGCTGCAGCCACAAAGAATTTCGGGGATTCGACTCCAGGAAGGATTTCGAGGAAATCCGGAATATACGGATTCTCCCGAAAACAGTGCAAAAGGTCAATTTCGGACAATCAGGGGAAACCGGGAGAATCCAGCCCAAGCGGATTTTCTCAAACATAGTAAAAAACCCGAGATAAAGCTGAAACTTTAGCTTTTCAACATGGCTCAAAGGAATGCCACTTCAATTGGCAAAATAGAACATTTAAAGCACAAACTCAAGCAAGCAACACCCTCAAAAAGAGGGGCCAAAACACCAAAAAGCGAAAAAGAGGGTCCCCACATTCAGTGGGGCGTGTGTGCAAAAACTGCACAACAGATACATGTAAAGGTTGCGCCCTAGGTAAGAATACAAAAGGTATGTTTCATAGTAGTGAAAGTAGATCTAAATGTATTCTTGATCTCATTGATTCTGATTTATGTGGTCCAATGTTTGTTGCATCTTCTAGTGGTTTCTTGTATTACATTATTTTTATTGATGATTACTCTAGAAAGACTTGGATTTATTTCTTGAGATCTAAAGAATCTGAGGAGGTATTAGAAAGATTCAGAGAATTCAAAGCACAAGTTGAAAACTTGTCCAGGAAAAAGATCAAGGTTTTGAGATCTGACAACGGAGGAGAGTACACCTTTGGTACCTTCCGTGATTTCTGCACTGAAGCAGAGATTAAGAGGGAGTTCAGTATTCCTTATAATCCTCAACAGAACGGTATTGCTGAAAGGAAGAACAGGTCTATTGTGGAAGCAGTTAACGCAATGATACATGATCAAGACCTGCAAATCTCACTTTGGGTTGAGGCATCTAGGACAGCCATCTATGTTCAGAACAAAAGTCCCCACAGAATCTTGGAGAATAAAACTCCTGAAGAAGCATTCTCAGGGGTGAAGCCTGAAGTCAGTCATCTGAGGATCTTTGGTTGTCCAGTGTATGTTCATATTCCGAAGGAAAAGAGAACAAAATTGGAACCTTCTAGTAAGAAGGGAATTCTGGTGGACTACAGTGAGACATTTAAAGCCTACGAGATTTACATTCCAGGTCAGAAGTCTATTGAGATCAGTCGAGATGTCACTTTTGAGGAAGATGTTCCATTCAGAAGATCCAAGGGCACTCATATGGAGATCGATGAAGAAGAACCTCCTCAAGATATGGAAGTTGACCATGTTCCTGAGAATCAGAAGGAGGTTCCAGAACCTAAAGAAGATAATAATCCAGCTGAGCCCTTGGAGCCTACTGATGGGCCTACAAATATTGTGATTGGAAGGAAAAGACCTCTTTGGGCCCGAAGGACAATGCAGGAGGCAAAAAATTTTGCAGCCCCAAGAGGAACTTTTAGAGAAAGCAAGAGACCTAATAAATTCTCCAGTTATGTAGCACTGATGAGTCAGATCATTGAGTCAGAACCTTCAAGTGTCGAAAAAGCTTCTAGTCAACAAGTATGGAAAGATGTTATGACTAAGGAGTATCAGTCCATACTTAAGAACGATGTTTGGAACATAGTTCCTAGACCCGAAGGAAAATCTGTGGTGTCTTCTAAATGGCTCTTCAAGATCAAGCATGCAGCTGATGGGAGCATTGAGAAGTACAAGGCAAGATTTGTGGCTAGAGGGTTCTCACAAAAAGAGGGAGTTGACTATGAAGAAACCTTTGCTCCTATGGCTCGTTATACTTCTATCATAACCATTATTGCTATTGCAACATCTAGAGGATGGAAGATTCACCAAATGGATGTAAAGACAGCCTTTTTGAATGGTGTAATTGAAGAAGAGGTTTACATTGAGCAACCCGATGGATTTGAGGTACATGGGAAGGAGTCTCATGTTTGCAAGCTGAAGAAGGCCTTGTACGGTCTTAAGCAGGCTCCTCATGCTTGGTACGAAAGAATTGATCGTTACCTGTTGAGTTTGGGTTTCTCAAGTAATGATGCAGATTCAAACCTCTACTTCAAGGTAATAAATGGTGAAGCTTTGATTTTGGTTTTATATGTTGATGATTTGATTCTTACTGGTGAAGAACACCTCATTCTCAAATGCAAGGAGTTAGCTTTTGAATTTGAAATGAAGAATCTTGGTCTCATGCATTACTTTCTTGGCTTAGAAGTTTGGCAAAGGCCAGATGAGATGATTCTAAGTCAAGGCAAGTATACTATTGACATTCTGAAGAGGTTTGGTATGATTGACTGCAAACCTATGTCTACACCTATGGAGACAAACTTACATAAGTTGAAGGAGGCTGCAGCTAGTTCAGAACTGGTGGATTCTACGATGTATAGGCAGCTGATTGGTTCACTGATGTATCTAGTTAACACTAGACCAGACATCTGTTATGCAATGAATGCACTTAGCCAGTTTATGTGTGAACCAAGGCAGATACATCTTGTTGCAGCTAAACATATCTTGAGATACTTACGTGGCACTTATGGATATGGGTTGAGATATTCTACAGGTGTGGATTTGAAGCTGCATGGTTTTACTAATTCTGATTGGGCAAGGTGTGTTACTGATCGGAAGAGTACCTTTGGTTGTTGCTTCAGTTTGGGATCTGCTATGATATTCTGGTGCAGCAGGAAGCAATCTTCAGTGGCATTGAGTACAGTAGAGGCTGAGTACAGTGCAGCTTGTATGGCAACTTGTATGGCAGCTCGTGAAGCAGTGTGGCTTCGTAAGCTCCTAGCAGGATTGTTTGGACAATCAACGGAGCCTACTATCATTCATTGTGATAACCAGAGCTATGTAAAGCTTTCTGTCAATCCTGTGTTTCATGACAGAACAAAGCATGTTGAGATCAAGTACCATTATATCAGAAATATGGTATTGAGGAAAGCTATACAGTTGAGATATATCAACACTGATGAGGAGACGGCAGACATTCTCACCAAGCCCCTCTCCAGGATAAAGTTTGTGTATTTCCGAGAAAAGCTTAGTATGGTGGAGAATGCAGCCTTGACTGAGGAGTCTCAGTATCAGTGATCCTCTTTAATGAGTTCTTCTCTTAGGAGAAGTTCGAGGTGAAATCCTTTTTTAATGCATTCTTCTCTTCAAGAGAGGTTTGAGGTGAAAGCCCTTGTTCCACCCTTTGGGAGAGCCATGGTGAAAGTCATGGTGAGGTTACAACATCACATTGAGTGATGAGCACTTGTACATACCATCTATGGAGGTAGCCATGATGGTTGATATCACGATGAGGTGATATCTTATTTGCTTTCACAATGGGGTGATAAGCTCCTTTATCACGATGAGGTGATATGTTTTTTTTTTGTGCAGCTGGAAGTATCATCCCTAGCTGAGAGGGAGTGTTGATGTTATTAGCAACATCAGGCTGCTTCTTCCAGCTCACACATCGAGATAAACTAAATTAAATGATAGCCTAACGGCTATTTAATTTATACTCGATTTATTTAATAAATGAGGGCCGACCCTCATTGAGATTTTAATGATCCATTTGTATTTGGGCTGACCTACCTTGCATTTTATTGTAAAATATTATTTACCTTTGGTGGCCGACCTACTTGAGGAGACACCTCATTTTGTATAAATACAAGGTCAAGTTTGATCATTTAGCAACAAGTTCGCTCAAGCATAATTTCGCATCCAAGAAGAAATTTGCACTTCAGCAGCAGTCTTTTATCTTGCAGCAGCAGGCTGATTTCAAGAGGAAACATATTCCCTTCAAGTAGAGGCGCTAATATTCATTGTATCAAATTCGGCCTTGTGCTGGGCCTGTGTTGTAAGCAGATTTCTGCTCTTGTTCTTCATTATATAAAGAGAAATATTTGCTGGGTTTTTCTCCCTCATGAGGGTGGTTTTCCCAGGGTATCTTGCTGTGTTTATTGTCTTATATGCTGCAATTTTCTGAGTGCTTTCAGTTGTTTTATCTGATCATTAAAACTCTAACAATAAGAAGCTTCCTCTTTTAATTCGAAGAGTGGTTTTACTACACATATATTTATTTTTTTGTTGCACACAAATGTGAGTTAAAACACTAACAATTTTTGCAGATTCTATTGGGGATTGAACATAGCACTACCATCTTATCCATCAAGTCATTCAAGTTGGAACAAAGGTTTGAGAGTTCACAAATATTTACCAACTTCAAAGCACAAATCACTACAATCTATGGTTGATCAGAAGGGTAACTATGAGTGGACATTATAGCCCCCGGGAAATCAAATTGGCATGTTGGTATTGATAGAAAATCATGAGCTTCCTCTTAGATTAAGGAAGAATTTTCCCAAGTACTATAGTGACACCAAACAACATCTGGACGAAAAAAAATTCTACTTTCACCACTTTGTGTGGAATTAGAAGGCTTGCACATGAAGCTATTGCAATTCGCTTGTTTGTGGAAACCTTGCAAGGTGTAGTAGTTTATTGATTTCATCACCTTGCTATCAGTTCAATCACAAGTTGGGAATCAATGAGTAAGACATTTCTTCCATGTTTCAAACTTGTGGAACATAGCCATATCTTGTTTGCACAACTCTCAAATGCCAAGAAAGATGAAAGTGAATCTATGAGAGAATTCATTGCAAAATTCAATTGCCTAGATACTAGGTGTTGGAGTTATGAAAAAACTCAGGTACAACAATCTATCCAACAAGACAAAAAACCTTCCACAAAAAAAGTGCAATAGAAAGAATTGCTATATTGCCAAGAAATAATAAATACAATATTAGTTACAATACAATAAGATGACCTTGTTATAAAGGCAAGGATAAAACCCTAAAAAAAAAAAGTCATGACAAGTGTCTTAATTCTATGGTATGAGAACTAAAAAGTAAATAACCTAAGTAAGATTAAGTATCTAAGTGTGAATAGCACCTACTATGAAACTAGTTAGGTAATATACCATGTTCACATCAACAACCCCCTTAAGTGTAACTTAAGGAGGTACAAAACAATGTATAAAAAGCAAAGACGAGTCCTTGCAAGAAGGCTTGATGAAGTACCCATGTATAAAAAATTCCATAGATAAAGAGAAAACCTTGTTGAAAAAAATAATTCTCTCCAAATGAGAGAAACAAACATGAAAATAAAACATGTACAAGTGAAGGCAAGACTTGAGAAGACCACCACAACTTCTTTCATCAAGATACAATAGATGTCCCCTCCATACAAGGGAAAACATGAGAAGGACTAAGAAGTCCCCAAAATCTATCTCAAAAAGAGTAGGAACACAAAGATGAAAATGAAAAACTCCACAAAAGCACAAAGAAGCTCCAAACAACTATTGAAAAATAATTGCTATAGTGTTGAAACTGTAGAACCTCCTTTAGAATCAGGATGAAGATCAAGATCAAAGAGAATTCTAAATGAGTGACCCTAATGACACTACTCGAACAATGTACAAATGGCAAACAAGGCAACAATCTAATAGTTGAAAATATAGATGCACATCAATTTGCATGAGTGACCGCAATGGCACTACTCAATCAATGCATAGATGGTGAAATCATACCAATATATTGCAATAAGGCAATAATTTAGCAATCAAAAATACAAATGCTAACAGTCTCAAGCATATGAATCAACTAAAGATGAAAGGTCACCTCCATAAATAGGACCACAAGAGTGTCTTTATGGTACTAGTTCCATTTCACCAAAATGCATGGGTAATAGCCACTACATCTACCTAGTATATAGGAATGAAAACTAGATACACAACTCACTCCAAAGTGAAAACAAGAAAGAATTAGCACAAATAGTATGACACCCCCCATAATGCTAACAAGGGAGAGGTATGGTAGCTCCATTGAAACTATGTCACAATGTAGTGTAAGAAGGTGAAGAAGCAACATGAGATGTACTAGATAATACCTACAACTAAAATAGGGTCACTCTCATGGATGCTACTATAAAGGGTGTGCAAAAACAAAGAAAACTTGCATAAAGGTAGACAAGGTTGTGATTACAAGTAACAAGGCGCATACAACAAACTCCCCATGGCACTTTATAAAGTAGTACGAGTACAAAAATGGCACAACATAATGTGCAAGATCCCTAAAATACAAGTATAATGTGTCACTTTATCTTAGTGCATTTAATAGATTCCTATAAGGTCCAAAAATGACTATTAGAAGATGAGAGGAAACAAAAAGAACCATTGCAAAGTACGCAAAGAATACGTACTTTCAAAAAAAAATGGACCCAAAATAGAGTCCAAGTGCGAAATTTATGGTCCTTCAAAGTTCTCAAAACAAAAATTGCACAACAAGATCAATAACAAACTGAAATTATGAAAAATCAAAAGTTCAAATTGAAAATCTCACCATCACAAAGAGTGAAATTCTGCCCCATTTCAAAAAAATTGCTCTAAAAAAGGAGCCCACATGACCAAGAACAAAGCCTTCAAATCTTGAGTGCCAAACTAAAAGATTTGAAGGAATTGTTCTTGGTTATGGGGACCTAGTCAACCAAAAAAAAACTCAAAAACTCTTTATTGCCTTATATTAATATATAGGTTTCTGGACCTTTTGAGCACAAGCGTGAAGGTTTTTTTGCTCTAGAAGGCACCTTGTAAAAGCTCTTAGCAAAAAAACCTCAAAAAATGAAAATGGATTTGCAAATTTAAAGCTCTATAGTTTGTACCATCATTGGTGCAACGATCTAACCAACAAGACCACAAACCTTCCACAAGAGAGATGCAACAGAAAGAATTGTTGTATTGGAAAAAAAATAATAAATACAATACTAATTACAATACAATAATCTTGCTATAAAATCAAGGATAAAACCCTAAAGTTATTTAAGATCATGACAAGCGTGTTAATCCTATGATACGAGAGACAAATTAAATGAACTAAGTAAAATTAAGTGTGAATTGGACCTAATATGAAATAGTTAGATAATATATTATGTTCACACCAACACTAGGATTGCAGACACTTCAAATTATTCTAAGATTCTTTTGAGTTGTTGCATAATTGCTCTATCTTTCAAAATTACTTCATTTCTCAAGCAAGGAAACACTATAGAATTGAAGATGCTCAAGAACAAAGAACATGCCATTGAGTTGAAGAATCATATGATCACTTCAAGAAAGATACAAAAATATTCAATCAAGTTGCTAATTCCTTTGAATGTTCAACCATTTTGGAAATTTCCACCTCCCTCAAGTAATAAAGATTATTTCATCAATTATGTCAATGATAGTTCTCGTTTACCCACTCATCCAACAAGAGAAGGAGTAGAAGTTCCTTCTTGAACACACACATACTACTTGTTCCATGCAATGAGTGAACAAGATGGAGAAATTTGTCTTAAGATGCATAGATTCACACGTGTATTGATAGCTTCAACTAAAAATCAAGGATTTTTGAGTGATCTTTAATCTCTTTTAGATGAATCCGATGGTGGCTCTATTGTGGGATACACCCAATATGAGTTTGATAAGCCAAAGAAATGCTTTTCATAATTGTTAGCATTTTACTTCACACCTTTCAGTGCAACATAAAACATAGAATATGTGTAGTATAATTGTTCTTTGAATTAGATGGGGAAGCTCCCTCTAATATAAAAACTGACCTAAAACTGGACAATATATACTTGCAATTCACAATCTTTACAATAATTTTTGGGGTGGTTCACATTCATGCTAAATAAAATGTAAACACATCTTTTTGGTTTTGCTTAAGGTAGAAGGCTGAGATGCTATTTCAACATTAGGCGAAGGATTTTGTGCTTTTTGACTTAGAACAAATCCTACAACTATACACTTGTGCCATCCAATTAAATCCAAAGTGAGTAAAGTAAGTAAACATGGAGTTGAATACTAACAATAAACATGAATGTTCTAATTAAATTAAATATAGGGTTTGTTACACCTTCGAGCTCACCCACAATGCAAAGCTAGTGAAGTCACTAAAATAATTTAACCCTCAACACACATAACAAGACATATCAATAAACATTTACAAGCAAGACAAGTGTAATAAATATCATTGAGGGAATAATAAATTATGGATCACAAGAACACTAAATGCTCGATGAATAATAACTCCAAGGATATGCAAGTATAAGAATTACAATTCATCAAACTAAGTCCAAAAAGGCACTTATTTATACATTTTACAAAATTATTGCATGAAAATAAATTAATAGTCAATCGCTACTGCTCTAAGAATAATTGATT
The DNA here is from genome assembly GCA_007115665.2 of Sequoiadendron giganteum. NCBI lineage: Eukaryota > Viridiplantae > Streptophyta > Pinopsida > Cupressales > Cupressaceae > Sequoiadendron > Sequoiadendron giganteum. The sequence continues at coordinate 673,168,758 of CM021101.1, forward strand.
GTATGAAATGCAACTTTTATTAAAGACATGATATTTCCATAGTCCATGAAACAGATTGTAAAGCTTCCAATACTAACTGTATATAGCTTTCTTGCATCAAAATATATTAAATGTTACTATGAGAAGCTTTACAATTTATGCAATTTTTATTACAAAATCCTATCCTCTAATACTAAAACCAAAGCAATGCAACCTCCAATCAAGTTATAGATTGAATTTATTACAACTTTGACTTAATGCTCACATCTCTCACATAACAAGAGATCTAAAAATAGTTAACTCTAGGCTATAAATAATGAACACTAAAAATAGTGGAAGGCTAAAAATTAGCATGGGTTCCTCGGCTAAAAATAGCATGTGGCTATAAATAGATCTAACTAAAAATAGCAAATCCCTAAATATGTTCTTTTTCCTAAAAAAGGTGATGGCTAAAATAGCATAAGTCAAAAATTGACTTTTAGATAAGCAACTCTAAATGGCTTTGAAATTTAAAAAATATTTTCTCTATTATAATAGCAAATTCTTTGAGATTGGAAAATTTTGTCAATTCATCAATCTTGGTGACTTGAATCTAAACCCTCCTCTATTATACTCTCCACCAAAACCTACCTCAACTCTTGATACACTCTAAATATTTTCTTTCAGTAATCTACTATATCTTGCTCTTATTTATAGCTGACTAAATTTTTGTTCGTTTTTCATGACACTTTTCTTTGCATAAATAGTTCTCTTTTTGAAAAGGTATGATTTTTATAAAAGAAGTGCTCCTTTTGAAATGGTTAAGTCAGCCACAAATAAAGATTTATTCAGAAAGATTAGTTGCCTTTATACTCACATGCACCTTTGAACTCATTTGCACACCATTCTACACATGCTAGAAGACTCCCCACATGCCTCACGGGAAAAAAGTTATCCTTTGCACATGTTTGTGCCACTATCCAAGCAAGCACCTATACAAAGGCTTTGAAATTTCTTTTTTTTCAAACAATTTATATTGGCACGCACCTATACACTAACTCAGGCATACATATTCTCCCTTGTGTCCCTTGCACCTCTATGCATGCATGTCCATTGTTTAATGCACCTTCAAACTGGTTTACACAAATCTCTTCCTTTGCTCAAACACATCATTCATCTCAAGTGTGTGTTTATCCTTTGTTGTTAATATAAATAAGAAAATTGATTCCCTTATGAGGTGTGTGCCACTGTCCATGCACGTGACAACACAATAGGTTTTAAATTAGTCAAAACTTTTGTGATGATCACCCCTGATTTCTTTTTTGTTGTTGTTATAGAACAAGATGGAGATGCAATATGTGTTTGTTTCAAGTCCCATTTAACATGTTTATGGCATACATTGAAATCATAGCATAAAAAGATAATAATATATATTTTGCAAGATATCATATTAAACCCATTACAAATATTATTGGCATCAAACAATAACTGAAACCAAACTTAAGGAAATTTGTATCAGACCTTGTCAGTCATAAAAAGTACAATTTCCAATCATTCATTGAGCAAAAACGAATACAAACTCCTCATGGAGAGCGTCAAACGCAAGTGCCATCAAACCCCAACCTGATCCTTCACATTACCATCAATTCTACCAACCAAAAACCCCCTTTTGAAGCTGTTTGCAGATCACTGTAAGTGCTGATCAGATTTCAATCACTGAAGACCAAAACCCAAGGAAGGGCACAGTTACCTAGAAGGGCGATCTGCCTTGAAAATTCAGTTCTTCATCAAAAGATCAAACGGAGGCATGTTATCAAACAAAATTTGAAAATCTTGAAAAATATTCTAACACTACTGAGGTTGGACACCTTATCTCAAGGTGGCGCCCAAGTCAACTTGAATTAACAAATATTTTCACGTGATGACTCCTAAAATTAGGGTTTTTGGAGTTAATTTTCTTTCACCTCCAAACTTTATCTAAGAAGCATTTGGGCGTCCATACTTCATTATTTTGCATGTTGACTTTCAGAGACAAACACAAAATTTTCTTCTCAACAACATTTGAAGGATCAAACAAAGGGGGTTTTCAGATTTCTTCATAGTTTCAAGTTCAGGTTGCACAAAAGAACATTTTTCCATCCTCCATTCTTCTAGGGCATCAATTTTCAGGAACAGAAGGTCTTCTTTTCCAAAGTTCATCGATCTGGGTCTCTAGATTTCACACTTTTCTTGAAGATTGGTGACTTTTCATGGAAGCTTCCAGCCCTATTTTTTAGAGATTCTTGAAAAATCACCTTTTTCAATAATCTAGCAATCTAGGTCTACTCAGCCCAAAATTGGCCACAAAACCCACGTCTCGGGTTTTTTCCGAAAAAAATTACCTCGTTGCTTTCACTTTTTAGGGTTTCTTGCATGTCTGTAAAAAATATCAGTTTTTTTGAAAAACGGACGATTTGGGTCTCTTTAACACACGAGCACCTTCAAAACCCATATATCAGATTTTTCCGGAAAAATATTGCTCCGCAGCTTCTACCTCTAGGGGGTTCTTGCATGTTCTTGAAAAAGTCATTTTTTCGAAAAATGGACGATCTGGGTCTATTCAAAACGACATTCTCTACAAAACCCATATCTCATATTTTTCTCCAAAAATCTGCCCTTTTTTTGAATAAGATTCAGCGAAGCTATTTTTAGCTTTTGTGTAGAGCTTGTCCAAACATATCTGTGTTCACAGTCAAACTTCACAGTTTCATCATGCAATACTCTTCCATTGAGAAAAATCAAGAAAAGCGTCAAAAGCATAAAACTGCAGAAGAAACAAAGGTCATCACACCAGTTACAGAGCTGCCAAAGTTACCAATCAATGAACTGCCAGTTGAAGCATGCAGATATTTCCAGAAATAGAACTCAAGTGATGACAGCAGTTAACTCGAGGCCTTTTCCGAGTTTAACTGACAGTCCTATTTTCATGCATGTCTATTCTTTGGAGTTACCTATTGTATAGTTGGAGTTTTCTTTAGTTTAAGATCAGTTAATTGATGTTATCATTCCAGTAACTGTTAGTTATCTTTGTTTAGACGTAGGAACAAATCTTGCATGTTGGCAAGATTGATTGTTAACACATGGAGATTTTAGGGTTCCCTACTCCTGTGTTTGTGTATAAATAAGAGCAGCCTTTCTCATTATTTTAGGGTTCCCTACTCTTGACCCATTAATTGTGGGTGGCATCCAAGGAAGTATGGTATATATAGAAGGTAGTGAGTAGTAATTAATCATCATATTGTGGATTCTATTACTTGTTGAAGACTTTTGGAGGCTTCCCCTCAAAATGGCATTTTGTTAACGAGCATTTGCAAATATTCCTTTTGTATCTCCGAGTATTTGTTGTTACATTCTTTTATTGTTGGTAAGAATTGAAGAATGAGATGTGAGAAATCGATGTATGTTCTTGTAATGTCCCTCTTCGCGCGATGCTAGTTTATGAAAAAAAAATCTAACCTTTATATTCTTGGGGTTAGAAATATATTAGTCCTTGAGGGAATAATTCAAATAATTTAATGGGAGCCTAAAAGCTAACGTTGGGAGAATAATAATATTTAATTATTCATTGAGTTTTAAACTGAGTGCCTCTTTACGTGACAGGTCCTTCTTTCTCTAGGTGTTCCCCTATGGTGATAAATAAATCAAAACCAAATAATAATAATAATAATAATGCCTAAGTCCCTATCTCTCAACTAAGTGTGATTATGGGATATGGTCGACTTCTGATTTTTCCAAATTAGACTCGAGCTCACTCTGGGAAAAACGGCTGCTTTGTGAAGAAGGATCAGCAACTCAAAGTTTTTAAGAAGGCTCGATTTGGATGGAAAGATTGATTCAGAAATCATTCTATGTTTGATAATTTTTCTCACAGCTGACTTGAGAAGGAGACCCAAGATGAAAACCCTGATTTGAGGTGATTGAGACGGAAACCTCATATCACCGAGTGATTGCCGACAATATTTTGCAAACATCTGAGGTAGAAAGAAGACGTCTGGTTTTGGCAGGAATTTGCAGCCATAATAGAGGCTATTTCAGTGAGAGGCCCCCAGCATTATAGTCGAGTATTATTCCAGGAGGCGGTAGCTTCAAAATTGCAGCCAATTCACAAACTGCCATAGCTCTTCAGGGAATCAGACCCAGACATTAGGGAAGTTGCAGACTATTAGAAGAAGGGATGGGGGTCTAAGGCAGCAACTCATTCAACAAGGTTCAGCCTGCAGCACTCCAGCAGCAACTAATATAGGTTCGGACCTGTGCTTTGTGCATTTTCACACTCTAAATCTGATAATACTTGAAGCCACCATAGACAAAAGTTTTCTTATGCATGTATTCAGAATTGAATAAATGAGAATAAAGGATTCATTTGGACGTTAAAACTTGTTACTGTTGTGAATGTTATTTACCTTCCGATGCATTCCTCTCATACTATGTCACTGAAAACAAACAAATAAACCACACAAACATCTGAAACACATCAAACACAAGGGAAATTCAAGGCAGAAAATGGAGCACAGTTGGCATAGGTCATTTCAGTGGTATCAGAGCCTAGATACTTGCTAACCTGTCGAGAATTCATATTTGCATGTCACAGATATTTCACCCGAAGTAGGTCCGGGCAACAGGGAGGAGTTGATAATAACACAGCTAAAGTTGTGATGGGTGAAAGAGGAGGTGAAAGCCCACCAAGAAATTTGAATGCACAATTGGATAATTTTCTAACCACATTTGCCCAGCAGCAACAACAAATGCTACAGCAGTTTCAGGATCGTATGATCACAGCCATAGGTCAAATGAGATTGGATTGTGCTAGATCAAGCAGATCAAGCAGTGGCCATAGCAGAAGTGATACTGGTCCGGGAATCATGAAAGAGCAGCCACTAATGCCGTTAGGACAGCAAGCACAAGGTCTGATCGACCTTTACGTCCCGCATTTGTGACAAGACAACCAGAAGTGGAGACCATTCCGGAGTTGGAGGAAGACACAGATATCACTGTTGATGTTATGGTGGCCCACGATGAATATAGAACACTTCCACCTAATGCGAGGCAAGCAATTAATCTAAATCAGTTTATGAATCATCGGAGGGATAAAGCCAGAGCTAGATTGGAGAGGCAAGGAAGGGGTCTCCAAAGGCCAACCGGTCAAGGAACTCAATCCAAGGTATAGAAAGAAGCATTAAATAAGATTCCTTTACTGACCTTTGATGGAAGCAGGAAATTAAGTGCAAGATCATGGGTGCATAAGCTTGACACCTTCCTGTCCTTGAAACCTATGGAGGAAGAAAAGGCTATTCAATTTGTTACGATGCATCTGGAGAGAGTAGCATATGACTAGTGGCACCATGGGTTGGTTTCACAAGACCATGCCATGATACATTCATATGAGGAGTTAGTTGATAAATTGATTGCACGCTTTGACCAAAAGGATATCGAGGTTTACTGCGGGGACTTGGCTCAGCTGGAGCAGAGTGGACATGTTGAGACTTATATTAATGAATTCCAGAAGATTGCAGTCATGGTTCTTGATATGTTTGAGAGGCGTGTCACTATGTTGTTTGTTGAGGGTCTAAGTGACAGATTGAGGGTTTTAGTGAAGGCTCATAAGCCTAGTACCTTACATGATGCAATTGGCCTAGCCCTTGATTTGGAGACTACCCCTTCCTTCCAGCCTCAGAGAAAGGCCTTCGATGGATTTTCATCAAAACAAAAGAGCTTCAAGCAGCAAAAGAACACCACACCGAAATCTGATCAAGAATCTAGAAATGAGCTACACAGGAAACAGTTATGTTTCTATTGCAAGGAGTCATGGAATCGTGACCACCGTTGCCTTGGGAAAGGCAAGGCTCATTTGATCGAGTTCATTTCTGATGATGAGGAGCAAGAAGTTCATGAGACCAGTACTGGAGATGACAGTGGACAGGAGGAACAGCCTCCACAGTTAGAGCTGGTTGATTCTAGAGGCAAGGAGACTCCCCAGAGCAACATAGCCTCACTATCTGGGGTCCCTAGACTTCATCCATTCCGTTTGAAGGGTGCCATTAAGGGACAACGCATGGTTTGCTTGGACAGTGGAGCCACCCACAATTTCATCAATGAGGGTCTTGTGGTGAAGCGTGGGCTATAGGTTGAGGAGTTTTTAGGGTTCAATGTGACCATAGCAGATGGGTTTCGGTTGAATTGCACCAGGATGGTTCCTCAGCTTAGCATCCAGATTGGAGACTACACTTTGACCGATAACTTCTATGTGTTGAGTCTTGGTAATATTGATGCAGTGTTGGGTTTGCAGTGATTGCAATCACTTGGGAGATACATTCAAGACTTCCGTAAAATGGAGTTGGAGTTTATGGTTGATGATAAGAAGATTGTACTGCAGGCCATGTCTAACAGTGGGCCTCGTGTAGTGTCAGCCAGGAGGATGGAGGCTTTACTTAGACATGGGGAGGTGGATTGGGCAGTACAGTGCTTTGTTTCTACCAAGCCTACCTCAGACAGCCAACCACACCTCCATGTTGATATCCAAACAGTGTTGGATAAGCATGGGAAAGTATTTGGAGACATTCCTCCAAGCCGACCACCTGATCGTGGGTTCGAGCACGTCATCGAGCTTGAGGAGGGGGCTAAACCCATCATAACTACGCCCTCCCAACACCCACACCATTTTAAGGAGGAGATTGAGGAGACAATCAAGGAGCTATTGAGCATGGGACACATCCGGCCCAGTTCTAGTTTGTTTGCCTCATCAGTCGTTCTGGTTAAAAAGAAGCATGGGACTATGCGCATCTGCATAGACTACAGTGCCTTGAATAAGAAAACCATAAAGAACAAATATCCAATCCCCAGGATTGACAAACTGCTTGATGAGGTGCACATGGTTGTGTTCTTTTCTAAGATTGATCTTCGTTCAGGCTATCATCAGATACGAGTTCAGGAAGAAGATGTTCACAAAACTGCTTTCCGTTGTCACTACGGGCATTTTGAATTCTTGGTCATGTCATTCGGACTCACGAATGCACCAATCACATTCTAGTCATGCATGAACCACACTTTCCGAGAGCAGTTGCGGAAATTTGTTTTGGTCTTCTTTGACAGCATTCTGATATACAGCAGAACTTGGGAGGATCACTTGCATCATTTGGATGTAGTGTTGAGTATCATGGAGGCACAATCACTTTACGCGAAGGCTTCTAAGTGTGAGTTCAGGATGACTGAGATACTCTATCTCGGTCATGTGATTGGAGCTAATGGTGTGAAAGTACACCAAGAAAAGATACAAGCAATTCTAGACTGGCTGCCACCAAAGAACATATCAAAATTGAGAGGTTTTTTGGGTTTGTGAGAGGCTTCTCACAGTTGGCACCATCCTTGACAAACCTTACTAAGAAAGGTGCATTTCTTTGGTCTGAGGAGGCACAGGTAACATTTGACAAGCTCAAGGAGGTCATGAGCTCATGTCCAATTTTAGCATTGCCAGATTTTACACATCCATTTGTCTTAGAATGTGATGCATCGAGACAGGGAGTTGGTGCAGTTCTAATGCAGAATCGACATCCAATTGCATTCGAGAGTAGAAAGTTGAGAGATAATGAGAGGTTGTACTCTACTTATGATAAGGAGATGCTAGCGATCATGCACGCGCTAGCTAAGTTCAGGCAGTACTTAGTGGGGACTAAATTTGTGGTCCAGACTGATCACAACAATCTCAAATATTTTCTTGAACAAAAAGACTTGAATGAGCGGCAGCAAAAGTGGGTGAGCAAGATTCAGGCATATGACTTCAATGTGGAGTACATTAAGGGAAAGAAGAACATTGTTGTTGATGCTCTTTCTAGGAAACCAGCACTTTGCTCTCTCACTGAGATTTCAGTTGACTGGAAATCTCAATTAGCGGTTGAGTACACCAAAAACACTTTTGCTTGTGATTTAATTGATGGTCAAGTACAGGATGACAGATATTCAGCAGTCAGTGACATCATTTATTATAAGAACAGAATTTATCTTGTACCAGGATCGAAGTTGAAGGCTAGGATTATGAGGGCTATGCATGATACCCCTCTAGCAGGACATCCAAGGTTCTTCAAAACTTATTGTCAAATTCGTGAGAGGTTCACCTGGAAGGGTTTGAAAGATGATGTGTTGCAGCATGTTAGGGAATGCCTATCTTGTTAGCAGAACAAGGCAAAACACACATTCCCTGCAAGACTTCTACAGCCATTGCCGATACTTGAGCAAAAGTGAGATGGAATATCAATGGACTTTATCACAAGACTTCCACGTGTCCAGGGGAAAAATTGCATATATGCAGTTGTGGATAGATTGACCAAATATGCCCATTTCTTTGCTATATCTACTGATTACATGGCAATTCAGGTGGCAGAGTTATTCTTCAAAGAGGTGTTTAGGTTGCATGGACTCCCCAAAACAATCGTCAGCAATCAAGACAGCAGATTCTTAAGTATGTTTTGGCAGGAGTTGTTTCGATTGGTAGGTACAAAGTTGACACCAAGCACAAGTTACCATCCTCAAATCGATGGTCAGACAGAGATAGTAAATAAGTGGATTGAGGGATATCTGCAGAATTATGTGTCAGGACAGCAACATGCTTGGATTAGATGGTTACATTTAGGTGAGTATTGCTACAATACCACCTACCACATGTCATGTCTTCGTTTAGGGCCCTATATGGGTATGATGCCTTATCATTTGTAGATTTGTCCTTTCACGACAATAGGGTCCCATAGGCCAAGGAGACAATGCATAACTACCAAGATATTCTCAAGACATTGAAGGACAATCTGCAACATGCTCAAAACCAACAGAAAATGTATGCAGATAGACAGAGTCGAGAGATCATTTGAGATTGGAGACTTAGTTTTTCTATGTTTGCAGCCATACAAGCAATCCTCATTGAAGAAAAGTAGTGCAGAAAAACTCAAGCCGCGCTTTTATGGACCTTTAGGGTAGTGAGGAGAATCGGTGAAGTTGCATATGAATTGGAACTTCCAGAGGGCAGCAAGATTCACAACGTCTTCCATGTTTCGTGCCTCAAGAAGGCATTGGGTCAACAGGTTGTGGCATCTCCCGAACTTCCTCCACTTGATGAAGAAGGAATCTTGGTGTTAATTCCTAAAGGTATTGCAGATTGGAGAGAGAGGAAGCTAAGAAATAAGGTGATTTGAGAATAACCTGATCAAATCAAAGGATTTACCCACTAAGGATGCAACTTGGGAAGGGGAAGAGATTCTGCAGCACCCCAATTTGAGATTGCTAGAGGACCAGCGATCCCGGGAAGGGAGAACTGTAATGTCCCTCTTCGCGCGATGCTAGTTTATGAAAAAAAAATTAACCTTTATATTCCCGGGGTTAGAAATATATTAGTCCTTGAGGGAATAATTCAAATAATTTAATGGGAGCCTAAAAGCTAATGTCAAGAGATAATAATATTTAATTATTCATTGAGTTTTGAATTGAATGCCTCTTTACATGACGGGTCCTTCTTTCTCTAGGCATTCCCCCCTGGTGATAAATAAATCAAAACCAAATAATAATAATAACAATGCCTAAATTCCTATCTCTCAACTAAGTGCGATTATAGGATATGGTCGACTTCTGATTTTTCCAAATTAGACTCAAGCTCACTCTGGGAAAAACGGCTGCTTTGTGAAGAAGGATCAGCAACTCAAAGTTTTAAGAAGGCTCGATTTGGATGGAAAGATTGATTCGGAAATCATTCTATGTTTGATAATTTTTCTCACAGCCGACTTGAGAAGAAGACCTAGGATGAAAACCCTGGTTTGAGGTGATTGAGACGGAAACCTCATATCACCGAGTGAGTGCCGACAATATTTTGCAAATATCTGAGGTAAAAAGAAGACGTCTGGTCTTGGCAGAAATTCGCAACCATAATAGAGGCTATTTCAGTGAGAGGCCCCCAGCATTATAGTCGAGTATTATTCCAGGAGGTGGTAGCTTCAGAATTGCAGCCAATTCACAAACTGCCACAGCTCTTCAGGGAATTGGACCCAGCCATTAGGGAAATTGCAGACTATTAGAAGAAGGGACGGGGGTCTAAGGCAGCCACTCATTCAACAAGGTTCAGCCTGCAGCACTCCAGCAGCAACTAATATAGGTGCGGACCTGTGCTTTGTGCTTTTTCACACTCTAAATCTGATAATACTTGAAGCCACCATAGACAGAAGTTTTCTTATGCATGTATTCAGAATTGAATAAATGAGAATAAAGGATTCATTTGGATGTTAAAACTTGCTGTTACTGTTGTGAATGTTATTTACCTTCCTATGCATTGCTCTCATACTATGTCACTGAGAACAAACAAATAAACCACACAAACATCTGAAACACATCAAACACAAGGGAAATTCAAGGCAGAAAACGGAGCACAATTGGCAGAGGTCAGTTCAGTTCTCATGAGGAGAGCATCGCGTTATTTTAATGATTATATGTTAGAACAACATGCAGTTACATACTAAATATCAATGTAGTCTATAAATAGAAAAAGGTTACAAGAAATTAACAGTTAATTTTTCTAACTAACAAGTACACAAACAATTCATTGTAATATTAAAATAATATTCTAATACCCCCCTCCGTTTATGACAAAATTGGAAGTATCTTGAGGTTTAGTCGTTAAACTACAATACAGTTTATGAGATGTGTTTAGCTATTCTTGTCATCATTTCTTAGCAACAAATAAGTACTGACCTTGTCAAAGGTCAAAGTTTGGCTTTCTGCCAATAAGTTTAGAGACTCCACAAAAAATTTATAGGAGGGCGGAAAACTATTAATGCTCAGAGCACCCATAGCATCATCGTCAACTATTTTGTTGACAACAACAATTTGATCACTAAGGTCCTTAATTTTGAGAAGATGTTCTAACTTTTAACAATGACCTACCCTCATGCAATTTTGTAGAAAGCAACAAATTTTCAGATACAATACCCAACCTTTTTCTGACACTTGATATTTATTTTGCTAATTATTCAACGAGGTATTTGTAGATGTAGTGCCTTAGACTTTAGGGATTAAATCATCTGAGACTGGCAACTTGAGAATCAACAAGAATTCCCTATGACACTAGTCATAGTCACTTGGGTTATTAGTATGCCTGGTTTTTGTCCCTAACAGATTTTGTCACATTCCCAATACTCATTGATTGCTAGTATCTTGTAACTCCATATGTTATAATTTTATTTGTCAATTTATGTGACTCGTGCAATACTAGGTTTTGAATACCAGCTATTTCACTCATCAAACCAAAAGAAAAAACCTTTCCCAAAACGTTTTTTTTTAAATATCTGATTCTTGAAAAGCTTGCCCAAAATATTTGAAAAACTCATCTTAAAATTTTGACTTGAACCAAAAAAGTAAATTTTCTAGAAAAATATTTAATGTGAACCCAAAAATTATTCGAAGTTTCAAAGCCTTCTGAAAATTTTGGAATTTTTTGAAAATAAAAATTTGAAGGTAGAATAAAAAAATAATGCTTGTAAAAGTTCACCCAAAAATGCAGAATACATACCCTAGTGGTGTAGCAGAGAAAAATATAAGAATTTTCAGCACTATTGTCATATGCCCTAGCTGGCATGACTATGAAAACTCCTATGGGAAACCCATGCAACTGATTTTTGCATGTGTTTCACTCAACTATGTGATATCTGATGCTGATTTTTGTGTTTAAAATGGGTATTATAAACACGACATTAGCTTTTATTTGACCACTGGTGATGTGCCCTATATGTGTCTACAAAAAGAAAGTGACACAACTATGTGATGATTTTGACTACAGAAAAGCCTTCAATTTTTCACTCATTATTTTCCATGATTTTCAGTGATTTATGGCGATGATTTATAAGAAAAACATCCATGATTTCTTCAAATGAAAACCCTAGTGATTTGCCAAGAAAAACCAGCAATTTGTGACTACAAATGACCTCCATGAACTTCAACTCAACTTCAAACATGACTGCAACTAACGATCACAACCTCTAGCACCTTTACCATATCTTCCCAACTACTTCAAAATCCATACAATCAATTCTATCCAGCTCTAATTCCAATGATGGTAAGAATTAAAGAATGAGATGCAAGAAATTGGCCTATGTTTTCAAGTGGAGAACATGGCATTATATTAATGTTCATATGCTAAAAATAGCCTGTAGTTACATAATAAAAATAGTAGTCTATAAATGAAAAAGGTTACAAAAGACTAACAATTAAATAATCTAACTGACAAGTATACACAAACACTTTATTATATTATTAAATTAATATTCTAATACTATTGTGCAAGTTATTTCATTACAAAACTTCAATGATAGTTAATATGGACTAGCAAGTTCTTCCATGAGCAAGACCCCTGTATTCCACCATTGACACAAGACATCTAAGAGAAAAGCAAAGGAAGAGGTTGCTAATAGTTTACTATTGTTTTAGTGGTCTTTTATTCAAACACTGCAGAGTACCTGCCTTACTCCTGATCATTTGGCTGATAGTATATGGATTCCTTTTATTTCTTGCTACTTTGAGAACTGTTGTTATGATTGTTCTGGGTACAGTTCTTTGGGCCACTATTATTGCAAAAGTCGCACCATTTACATATTTATCTAGGTGTTTTGTGATTATCAAAGAATTTATATATTTATCTAGGTTTTTTTGTGATTATCAAAGAATTTAATCTACAATCAGTAGTTAACAATATTCAACTCAAAAAGACATTGAGAAATCATAACAGAAGATTAGATGACATAATCCTAAGGTAAGTTTGACATTTTCAACAATAGAAATTACATAATTAAAATATGCACTATATGAATCCCCCAAAGACATTTATAGCATAAAAATTTAAAGGTTGATAACTTATAAAGAACATACCCAACGTGTATTCTCATAATTTATTTCCTTCAATGCTTTTCCAGAGAAAAATCCACGACCTAGAGGGCTGTAGGGAACTATCCCAATGCCAAGTTCCCTGAACAAAGACGTAAAAAATTGAAAAAGATATTCAATGATAAACTATTAGAGATTCATTTTAGATGTAAAGACATCATCTTCATCAGAAAACGCCACAAACAAATGTCAATTCAATCATCCATTCCAGACGTACAAACATTTTTTCCATTGCAGAGAAAATATCAATCAGATAAAACAATCCATGAAATTTGGATACATAACCTTTTCAGAAAACTTTATAGATTGTAAAAAGTGAGTACAACAAAAACTCAGATTTTTCTTTTTATGTTAGATACTGATTGATTTACACACAATGAACAGGCTAAATTATTGATTTCTCAATGAGACCTTCCTCGCATAAAAACCCTATAATCTCAGAAGGAATCAGAGTTTTCATTAGAAAAACGTGTTTTGAAAAGCATGCATATCCCTTGAAGTCAATAAAAAAATTCTAGTTCTTTGAGGCAATTTGAATATAGCGACTGTGATCAGGATATCTATTCTCTATATCCCTCAAAATGACCAAACAAGACAATTGAACCCAGTAACTACCAATTGCAATAATCATCATTTTGATTTACCATGAACCAAACCAAGGATGCAAATTTGGAAATAAACAGAAAGAGACTTTCCATTTCTTTTAAGTTGAGTAATTGTCTATAGACATCCCGATGCCTTCACAATCTCCCTATGTAAATGAATTCTAGCCATATTTATGCCCATTGTGATGCTTCTTTAGGCAATCAACTCTAAAAGGAAAGATTTTGAGCTTAAACACAAATTGACAATTAGTGTAAATAAAACTGTAACCAGTTTATAAAATTGTATCAATGTTGAGCTTAGTAACAAATTTGACAATTAGCGTAAATAAAATGGTAACAACCTAATGAAAAAGCTACAATTTCGAGCTTAGTCATAAAACTAACAAGTAGAGTAAATTATCTGGTCAAAACCTAATGAAATGTGTTCCACCCCTATGAAACTCTCAGTAATAATTTTTTTCTTACATACTTCATCGTGTTTGTCTATCAAGTTCTCCTACATATGTATGCCAATGCCTGATGTCATGATTTCAACCTTATTCATTGTTTGCCTCATTCTGAAATGGTTGTCATCCTTGAAGTTGTTTTTTTTGTTGGCCAAGTCACAATGAAGGAAGGAATCAACAAAGGGCAGTTTGGGAGGAGGATCAGGTTGCAGACAACATGAAAAACATCTTGAAACACCTACAAGATGATAAACAGTCTTTAGTGACATAGATGATCAAAAAGGACACCAAGGTATTGATAAGTGACAAATATGCACTAAATGAATACCTGATTGAGAGTTAAGTAACAAAGAGGTTAGGACAAGGCATTAAGGAATGACATAGAAAGAAGACGGAGCTAGGGTGCAGCTAAACAGTCATGAGAACTCTTTAGTGGTGAGAGCATAGTAACGAGACTCGCCCAGACTCGACGAGTCGCGAGTCGAGTCACCCAGGCCGAGTCTTGGGGGCTCGGACTCGGCCGAGTCCTACTGAGTCCTGGCTGGACTCACCGAGTCTGGTGGAATCGCCAAACTCGCCGAGTCCAGGCGAGTCCCGTCAACAGAACTCGGAAACAAGCAGGGTTTGAAAAGTGCAAAAAATTACATGAAATTTAAAGTTAAAACCTTTTTTTTTTTTTTATTGTGAATGCAAAATGATGTAAGCCATGAAGGTTTGTGACCCCACTGGGGGCGCTGCCCCCAGACCCCCACAAGGGGTGCTGCCCCTTGACCCCGCAAGGGGCGTTTTCCCTTGACCCCATTGGCGGTTTTGCCCCTAAACCCCGTGAGGCTGCCCCCAGACCCCCCCCACTAGAGGCATTGGGCCTAGACCCCCACAAAGGGCACTGCCCCTCAACCCCATTAGGGCAATTTCCCTGATACTTGAGATTATGGTTACTGCATCATCCAGGACCTATCTTAGACACATTCGTAGGAAGGATGCAGGCTCCTTGAAGCCATAGACTTCTAGTTATTTTTTTGAATCTTTTGATATGTCATATTTATTTGGAACATTTGATGTCATGGATTTCATATTCCATGAGTTTTGTATACATTTGAGTCTTTGACTATATATCTAAGTGTGCTATTTCCTTGAGCAGCTCAGCTACAATTTGTGTTTATATTTATATGATCAATGTATACTTGTGTTAGTGACGAGGACCTTGATTGGGTTGATCGGGCAGATAGAGGGGTTGAGGCTATAGCCATGGAAGAGGAGGAGGCTAAAGCACGAGCAAACACATCCAAAACTAATGTTGGTGAGGGTGGCATGGAGTCACAAGCAGAGACTATGGCTGCAGTTGCTACATCATCTAGGACCCACCTTAGATGCCTTCGTAGGAAGGATGCAGACTCCTTTGAGCCATAGACTTGTAGTTATTGTTTTGATATTTCATATTTGTTTGGAACATTTGATGTCAAGGATTTCATATTCCATGAGTTTTGTATATATTTGACTATAATTTTATATATCTAAGTGTGCTATTTCCTTCAACAACTCAGCTACAATTTGTGTACTTTATACTTATGTGATCGATGTATACTTGTGTATGTGATCAAATTTGCTTCTATTTAATGATGTTATTGTGTCTTTAAGGTTTATTCAATAAAGGATGCTTGAAACAAGTTTTAAATCCTTAAAAATCTCTAAATTTCTAGGGTTTTTTCATTTTGCCGAGTCTAGGCGTCGAGTCCCAAGTCGAGTCACCCTAGTCGAGTCTAAGCCGAGTCTGAGTCTCGTTACTATGGGTGAGAGTGACTTAAATGAGTGCCTAGATGGTAGTAAATGACAGCACAAAGTAAATTAGGCACCCAAGCCTGTCTTGAACAATCTTCGAATGACACAAGCACCAGATATGGGCACTTTCATCAATATGCGAGTGTCAACTGACAAAGGTGGGTAAAATAGGCACCAATGTCACTTAAGTGGTAGATATGAATGATATGGTGTGTCTAGAATGAAATATCAATTGTTTAAGTGATAGGTAAAAGACAAAGTTTCACATATTTAAGTTGCAACCTGATCTGTGTACCTAGAAGAGTTCATGACTTTAAGTGGAAACAGACTTAAAGGAGTGCCTCACAATTTTTCAAGTGACCTTGGTGGCATAAATAACAAAACGAGGTGTCAAACATATAGTTAAGTGTCAAAGTAGAGTGCTTGTAATGTCCCATTTTTGATGTTATTCACAAGATGCTACAAAAAGGCGTATTTGGGAATGCATTGAGCATGATTGGAGTTTTATTTCATGTAAAATGCCCACTCAATTTTTTCCTTGATTTCAATATCAATTTCAATGCAACATGCACCCGTTAAGGTTAGCTCCAAAACCAAAACGATGCGGAATAATAACTCTAACCAAGAATGCGCCCTAAGACCTGATGAGGGAGGAGGGGCGGGCATATGGTCAGAGGATCTAAATAACTCAAATACTGAAATTGATTACAATTGAAAGAAACTCAACGCCAAGAATGCACACTCAATCCCAAGGAAGGAGAGGTGTTGTCATATGGCGGAGAAACTTATTACAAAACTGAAATGAACTTAGGCGGATAACCAACCATGAGAGATTTTCCACACTTCCACTAAACAGTGGGGGAAATGAAATTACAAACATAACAATTCATCCGCTGCGGCAGGCATCCACTCGTAAGTGGGAATTCACCACTTGTCAGTGGGTACAAAATGAGAGAGATAACATGAGTTCTTTTTTCCACACTAGCGGTAAACCATCCAGAGGTGCTTAATGTGAGAAATAAGAAATAGTTGTAGCAATAAAGGACTGGAACAGTACTAATGTTTAAAGTCTTACAAAATGAGAAAGAGCTGCAAATTACATGATAAAACATGTGTGGGGACAACAAAAAATATTTGTAAATTTATATATAATCACACATGGGTCATCAACTTAATGAGGAAATTCACAAGGAAGAAGGAGTTGGCTTGTCCTGAGATAACCCGGTTTGCTACCAATTTCATCACATTACAATCCTTGTTGTAGTTAAAGGGATCTTTGGGGCACATGTTAGTTAGTGAGGAGTGGACTTCCTCATTCTTATTTTTAATTTATTTACTTATTTTTGTTGACTCTTACTTATGCTAATGTATCACAATAATTGCAGTTCACATAGCCTTTAGTGGTTCTTCTACGAGTTGTTGATGGGGAGAATTCCACGATGGGCTACATATATGAGGGCATGGATAAGGCCAAAGAGTCTATTAGATCCATTTATGGGGGACTTGATGATAAGTATCACCCATTTGGGAGATCATTGATAAACGATGGCACCTCCAGCTTCTCAAGCCCCTACATGCAAATACATATTTCCTCAATCCGGCATTTCAATTCCGCCCTGATTTCAAGGCGGATGAGGAGGTTTTGAGTGGGCTCTACACAGTCATAGAGTGGATGTTTGATTCTCGTGTTGGAGCACAAATTGTCACCCAAATTGATATTTGTAGACTTACACAAGGAGATCTCTTTGCATGAGATATATGCAAGGCTACTTGGTCGACATTGCAGCTAGGTAAAAATTTATCAAGCGCATAATCTAGTTTAAAAATTAAAACTTTTCTTTTTTTTCTATTACTATTAAATATTTAAATATAGAGTTGGACAATGTGATTGATTTTTGACTTTTTTTCATCTCAGATGCATGGTGGGAGAGATTTGGTGCTAAGGTACCAAATCTTTAGAGGATTGCATTTTGAGTGTTGAGCCAACCATGTAATGCTTTAGGTTGTGAGCGCAATTGGAGTATTTTTTAGCACATACACTCCAAGAAGTGCAATAGATTGTAAGTGCAAAGGTTGAATGATCTAGTTTATGTTCATTACAGCCTTCGCCTTCGCCATAGACAAATATTGAGCACTAACTTATCACCCATCACATTAGAGTAGGTTGAAACACAATCAGCTTGGATCACTGAGGCTGAGGATCCTGTCTTCAGTGATGAGGACCTTGATTGGATTGACCAAGTGGATAGAGAGGTAGAGGTAGTAGCCATGGCAGAGGAGGAGGATAGAGCACAAGCAAACACCTTGGATGTTGGTGTGGGTGTCATTGAGACACAAGCAAAGATCATGGCTGCATCATCATCCAAGACCTATCTTAGATGCCTACACAGGAGGGCTGAGTGATGCGAGCTCCTCTGAGCCATAGACTTCTGAGCTTCTAGCTTTTTTTTTCATATTTGTTTGTAACTTTTGATGCCATGGATTTCATATTCCATGAGTATTGTATACACTTAACAACATTTATATATATAATTGTCTTGACTCTTACTACTAGTACAGTTATTTCCTTTAGCTAAAATTTGTGTTTATACTTATGTGATTGATGTATGTTTGTGTATATGATCAAAGTAGTTTCTATTTGATGAGATTATTGTGCCTTTGAGGTTTATTTATTAAAGGGTGCATGAAACAAGTTTTAAATCCTTTAAAATCTTTGAATTTCTTAGGTTTTTCAATTTGTCGCGTCTACATTGAGTCTAACTCTAGGCTCCAAGTCCAAGTTCAAGTCAAAAATTAACTTGCCGAGTCCAATGCAAGTCTTGGAACACTGATCTATACACATCCATTTTATTGTTTACAAAAATATATCCTTGCATACATTTTTATTACAGTTTTCATGATGTGTAGGGATCACACCTCCCAATCAAAGAGGTTTTTCGTACCACAAAAAATTAGTGAGATTTTGAGTGAAATCTCCCACTTCCTCCATGGAGGGTGGTATCTTTTCATTTATTTCCACATTGTATGCTTAGACACATGGTTAATCCAATTCTTTTGGGTTGGTGGTAACTACTCTACTTCTGATGTGAGAGTGGAGCCCTCCAATGTACATGATCAATCTATCCTCCTCTTCCAAGTCGATGCCAACTAACATGAATTGTCTTCAAAACTTTGTGGTGTAAACTTGCACATTTTGTGTATTTTCATGTTTCAAGGAAATCCACTTTATTCTTTTATCATACTTGTGGCATATGGGATAGAAATTCTTTTAGAATAGTTCCTTGACTCCCTACCAAATGTCTACAATTGATTTTTTTCTCTTTTCACAATTAGTTACATAATTTTCCCACCATACAAGAGCAAAGCCTTCTATTTTAAGGTGTGTAAAGTTATTTCCTTATGCCCAATTGATTATTATGAACACTAAAATAAACTTCAAATTGCTTTACCCGAGAAATTGATTTTTGTATTAATTTCTCCATTATAAGTTTTAATTCCAATTTTGTTTCTACTTTAATCAGAATTGGTTCTCTAAAAACTTTTGCAAGAACTCCTCACTTGCCATACCTTAACCTTCCTCTATGTTTAATTTCTTTGCCAAAGCTTTTACTAAATTACCCATTAAGGTTTGCTCTTTATCTCCCATCCAAAGCTCTCCCAATCAAGCCCCTCTAGAACTTCAAGCTATTGCTTTGAATTCTAAGGTTTTTCACTCACCATTTTCATTTGCTCTCATTGTTATTTTTCTGTTGTTCCCTTTGCGGTTTTCAAATGTGGTTACTCATGCATTCATCTATTCTATTTGGGATTCTTGTGCTTTTGTAACCATCATACATACACTTTCCACAAATTCTACAGAGATCAAAACCACTATAATACCAAATTGATCTATAAATTCATAAACTTTTAGAATTTAGGGATCACAAATTATGCAGCATATCATGCTACTTGTAATGACATTGCTAGAGAGATGGAATTATTGATAAAAGTAAAAAGAAAACATGCTGAAATAAGAAATCTCTACACGAGAAATCAATATTTTATCTTTTGCAAACCCTTCAAAGAGAGAAAAACCAAACTATGGTAGTGGCAAATACCACCCTACTTAAATTAATAGCAAACTACCAAGTACAATAGATTTCTTAGATGCAATTTGTCCTTTACTCTTTCAATGGTGGATTCTACCATCTGAATTCCTCTATAACTCTATTAACAATTGAGTCCTCTTTTCCCTTCAATGAATACAATTTTTTTCCCTCCCATGATTTCAAAAGCTAGTTTCTACCTCCTTATATAGATTTATGTGAACATAAAAGTTCTCCTAGGACCTGAAGTTTTCCTGCACACACTAGAAGGTGAAACGATACATGTTCAACTCATATTTCAGATTTGAAGGCTCTATGGTCAAAGGATGCTACCACAATCTTGGTCCTAACCTAAACACTACCGCAGTCTTGGTCTTGTCATAGACACTTCCCTATTAAGGATTTGTCCAGGAAATTTCCCTATCAAGTGTTTGTTCTATACACTTTTCTATCAAGGATATGTCCTACATTTTTTTCTCTATCTAGGTTCTATATTGTCATGGTCATAGTAATAGAAAATAGGGAAAAAATATAGGTACCCACATTTAAAACATACCTACAACCAAACAATGTTGCTCCAACT
The DNA here is from genome assembly GCA_007115665.2 of Sequoiadendron giganteum. Taxonomy (NCBI): domain Eukaryota; kingdom Viridiplantae; phylum Streptophyta; class Pinopsida; order Cupressales; family Cupressaceae; genus Sequoiadendron; species Sequoiadendron giganteum. The sequence goes on from CM021101.1 coordinate 673,189,156, forward strand.
TGCCATGCCTCGATAGTTCAAACTTCAAAAAAATGACCAAAACTAGCTCAAAATAGGTCAACACTAGAAAAAATGTGGGTAAAAGAAAAAAAAAACATTTTATATACGTGTAATTAAAAAAATGCCCTTTTTTAAAACAAGCCATGGGTTTTTGTCTATAAACCCCTCTAACTTGATTTTTTTGTCATTTGCACTTTCAAGCAATAGGAAAGCAATAAAATCATTTCTACATAAATCTTTCTATGCACTCTATTTGACATGAAATAACATTTGCATTTTTTTTCCTATCTTTTTATGAGCATTTTAGCATCTTTTAATTTGTTGTGTATTTCCCATTTTAAACCCATGTAATTAAATTCCATTTATACTTTTGTATAAAATTCCACATCGTTGTTGAGTACATATAATGTGACTATGGTCATGGTTGTTGATCTTTTCTATTATTCACACCAATACATCTCTATATACATTTTTATTACAATTGTCATCATATATGGATCACTAGTTAATCAACAAAATATGGACAGATTCTGCTTGGATTTGGCTTCTCCAATTAATATCCTTTTTTTCAACAGTATGAAAAGCTAAGTTCATAAATGAGAGTAGTTGGCAATATAAACATAATCCCAATAGAAATACAAGTATAGAAAGAGCTCAATATTGCAAGAAATATAGGGTTAAATACATTTTAATACTATAATACCCATACGAAACTCACTGTTTGTACTTACCTTTCCCCATTTCTCATCACAATCAATCATCAATATATGTTAATCCAACGCAATTTGTGTTCTCCATCAAGTTGCAAGTTCATCATGTTATGGTCTTGTTTTTTGACTAACACGCTTTGCAAGTTGATCAAGGTTGCATCTGTTCTAAAATGAAATACAATGAGGTTTAAAATTGTTGATGGTTGTGGCAAAGAAGTGAAAATATCAAAGGCATATTAGAGAGGTGGTATGAGTGAACCTATAATGTCCCCTTTTCCTAGGCAGTGGTCAAGCGCAGCGGTTATGTAATGTCCCTTCCTTAGACAACTCAGACCTTGGCAGAGGTTGGCCTACTATTAGGGTTCCCTTAGGTCAGCAGTTTGGTAAGGGGACCCAACCGGGGGTAGTGGAGCCTTGTTGGGAGTTTTTTGAGCCTTCAGTTTAGAGTCCAGAGGTTGAATACAAAGTTAATTTGGAAATATTAAAGTTGGTTCTAATGGAATAGTGAAAGGGTGAATAGTAACAGAGAATTAGGAGGTGAATAGTGAAAAGTTCACCCCCCTTGTGCCATGATGCCTAGGAGACATAACTTGTGTCTTTTAAAAAACAACTTTAATGATTAAAAAGGGGCATAGAGGAAAGCTACACCTTGCTTGAAGGAGGCCAAGTAAAGTTTAATAAAAATTACTAAAAAAGTCTTCATGAGCTAAGTTGAAAACCCTAAAAGGGTCAACCTCTTTGGAGGATTAGTAAAAAGTTATAAAAAGGTGTTGGAGCAAATAGGTCTGTTACAGTTACAAGCATCTGTGGGAGTAGTAGGGCTCCCTCGTCGATGGACAGTACTCTTGGTTCTCCTCGGCGTGACAGGATGCAACCCCAATTTCCTCCTAGAGATGAGCCACCACCAGTTGACCCGCTTGAGGGTGTGGAGTTTCAAGATGTTGTTATGGCAGCGAGTGATGAGTGGACACGTCTCCTAGAGCATGTTAGAGAGGCCTTCCCTCTACATCAGTATTGTTCACAGCATATAGATAACATGAGGAACCGTGGTGATAGAGGGCCTAGATAGCATCATAACAGTGACCTCCATCAAACTACTAGCAAGCTCACTTTATCTTCCTTTGATGGTAGCGAGAAGATCACTGCCCGAGCTTGGGTGCACAAGCTTGATATCTACCTTTCACTTAAGCTGATGCCTGAGGATGAGGCCATTCAATTTGCGGTATTACACTTGGAGGGCGTGGCTTATGATTGGTCGCATCATGGTTTGGTTACCCAAAACCATAGACTTATTCATTCTTAAAAGGAGTTCACTAAGCGGTTGATTGCCAAATTTGACCGTAAGGATGTTGAGTTGTACTATAGGGATCTAGCACTTCTACGACAGACTGGACATGTTGAAACTTACATTAATGAGTTTCAACGGATTGTTGTTAAGGTTCTTGAGATGCCAAATAGAAGTGTGGTTATGCTTTTCATAGAGGGTTTACATGAAAGGTTACGGGGTTTGGTCAAGGCTCTTAAGCCTAAGACTTTACATGAGGCTATTCAGATTACCCTAGACCTTGATACTTCACCACCCCCTACTTCTTATCAGCAGAATAACAAGTTTTCCAAGGGCTCCAAGCCTTTCTAGAGGTCTTTGAAACAACACAAGAGTACACCACCCCCTCCTAGGATGGATCAGGAGACACGTAATGAATTGAGAAGGAAGAAGCTATGCTTCACATGTAAGGAGCCTTGGGAGCCGAGAGACCGATGCCTTGAGGGAGGCAAGGCGCATCTTATTGAGGTTGTGTCTAATGTGGATGATGAGCATATACAGGATACAAATTTAGAGGGCAGCAATGGTGAGGATGTTCGGGAGACCCCACAGGTGGAGCATGGAGTGGGTGATGCATTGGATGCACCCAATCCTGTCATTGCCACCCTTTCAAGAGTCCCTAGATACTATCCCTTCCGCTTGAAGGGAGTGATTAATGGACAACATGCAACTTGCCTTGTTGACAGTGGTGCCACGCACAATTTTATTGATGAGGGACCGGTTGCTAAGCGAGGATTGCAGGTGGAGGATTTTCTTGGTTTCAATGAGATAGTAGCAGATGGATTTTCTATGAGGTGTACCAAGGTAATTTCGTAGCTTAGTATACAGTTGGGAGATTAACCGATGATCTTTTTGTGGTGGGTCTAGGTGACATTGATGCAGTGTTAGGCATCCAATGGTTACAGTCACTTGGTAGGTATATACCGGATTTTAAGAGGATGGAGCTGGAGTTTACATTGGTGGCAGAAAGGTTGTGATGAAGGCTCTCTCTGATGGTGGACCCATGGTAGTTTCAGCAAGTAGGATGGAGTCTATTTTCAAGCATGGGGATGTCGCTTGGGCGACACAGTGTTTCATTTCGTCCAAGTCACATTCTTCAGATGATAGACCAGCATTTCATGTAGATATCCAGACAGTGTTGGGCAGGCACAACGTGGTGTTTGGAGACCTTCCTTCTGGTAGACCTCCTGACCGTGGGTTTGAGCATGTGATAGAGCTGGAGGAGGGCACCAAGCCCGTGATTACTATCCCTTATCGTCATCCTAAGGCATTTAAGGAAGAGATAGAGAAGACCATCCGGGAGTTATTAAACATGGGATTCATCAAGCCTAGTTCTAGCCCCTTCGCTTCTTTTGTGGTGTTGGTGAAGAAGAAGGATGGCACTATGCGCATGTGCATTGACTACCATGCACTCAATAAGAAAACAATTAAGAACAGGTACCCGATTCCGCGCATAGATGAGTTACTAGATGAGCTCCATGGGGCAGTGTATTTTTCGAAGATTGATCTTCAATCAGGATACCATCAAATCCATGTTCGTGATGAGGATATCCATAAGACAACATTCAGATGCCACTACGGACACTATGAGTTTTTAGTGATGCCATTTGGTCTCACTAACGCACCTGCTACGTTTCAGTCATGCATGAATCATGTGTTCAATAAGCAGCTGTGTAAGTATGTGCTTTTATTCTTCGATGACATTCTGATATACAGTAGAACCTGGGAGGAGCACATGAGGCATTTGGATGAGATTCTTGGTATTATGGAGGCTTAGTCTCTGTTTGCCAAGATGGCCAAATGTGAGTTTGGACTTACAGAGATATTATACTCGGGACATGTGATTTGTGAGGATGGAGTGAAGGTTCACTAGGATAAGATACATGCAATGCTATATTGGCCACCACCTAGGAATGTTTCAGAGTTGCGTGGTTTTCTAGGATTATGTGCATATTACAGGAGATTTGTTAAGGGGTATTCACAGCTAGCAACTCCTTTGACAGACCTTACACGAAAGGGGGCTTTTATACGGACAGATTGTTGTGACCTTTTTCACACATCACCCCATCCAAGATGGGGACCCCCTAATTTTGCTCCATTCTGGTCTTTTGGCTTTGGTTCTCTTTGTCTCTAGTCTTTTGCCCTTCCGGGGATGTCCCGTTTGACCTCAGTTGAAGTAATTGACAAATTTAGGGTTTCTATCCTTTAGGCCCGTTTGAGGTCAAGATTGAGTTACTAAGGTGAAATTCAAATGCAGCAACGCGATCAGAACGCTCAAGGCAGAATCCCCCTGAAATCTCACTGAAATCCTACAACTTACTATTTTTAGTAAGTACCTAATTTGAGGCTTGTTCCTCAGGATTTCGGGATACTAACTACTTCAGCATGTTCAGGCAACTTCAGGGTGCCTACACATGAAATTTAAACAGAATCAGACAACTGGCTATTTTTAGCAGTTCGGCCTTTAGAGCTATTTTCAGGGCTTCAACATACAATTCTCCGATGAATGACGGGAGAATTGATCTGGGTTTTTCAAGACCTTCGCGATGGTGTAACATGCAAGCCAAGATGGTGACTTTCAGAGTACAGCCTTCCAAGGCTATTTTTAGGGTTCGCATGCAGGAATTTTTAATGCATGTCTGGATATTCCATGTGGGTTTTGCGAGAGCTTCGCAGTGATGTGACATGCGAGTGGAACAGATCAGTTTTCAGGGACTTACTATTTTTAGCCAGTGCCCACATATTGACCAGTTTTCTAGGTTTTTTTGGGTTTTTCTGAGTTTTTTGAGATCCCACGAGCACTGTGACATACAAACTCATCCGGCATCCGATGGACCACTTTCTGGACACTTACTATAAATAACAGCTTCAGTCCAACGGCTACCTAGCAGTGTCATCCTAGCAACTACCCAAGACCAGCAATCAGCAGCAATCAAGAACAGTCCAGAGCACATGCAAGTCAGGTTAGGGTTTCCCTGCCATGTCTAAAAATAGATGAAGCAAAATGCAGAGATGTCAAAACGAAGCATGCCGCCATGATCAGCATCCTTCAGGCTACCTACTGGCAAATTTTGAGCAAAATCGAAGGACTTACTATTTTTAGTAAGTCAAGACACGGCTATAAATAGCAGGTCTGCACCGAAAGTTGGTATGAACAGAGCACTCAGATTATCAAGATCAGACATAGCAAGTTTCAAGTCAAACGGAGCTACTGAAGACAGGCAACTTTGAAACTTACTATAAATAGCAGGTGGCTATAAATAGCGCGTCATCACCAGAAGCAAGTATGAACAGGCCTCTCATAGCATCAAAAGCAACTGGAGCAAATTTCAAAGCAAACAGAGATACGGAAATTGATCAATTCTAGGGTTTGCTAAAAATAGCAAATGACTAAAAATGGCATGTATTGTGCCAGATAAGATGTGAACAGGATAGCAAAACCAAATGGAGGCACAGCCACGTCAGCTCCAATTCAAAACAGGGTGAAATGCAATGAAACCCTAATGTTACTAAAAATAGAAAGCCAAGGTCACCTAGGGTGTTGGAAATTTATAAACAGCTGACAAGCAAACACCCTCATATGCGCCCAGGAGGAATAAAGGATACAAAAAAATCTCTAAGTGTGAGATTTCCTTGAGCAAAGATGAAATGCGCCTTCAAGAGGCATAGAAATTTTTCTAAGGCAAGAGATTTTCCTCCTCATAGCCCCATATGCACCTAGGGAAGGTGAAAGATAACCTAAGGCGTGGATTTTCCATCTCACATAGTAAAATGCGCTCAAGAAAGGAAGTACCATAGGCTATATGTGCCTAGGGAAGGTGAAGAGACACCATGGGCATAGTATTCTCCTCCTGACACCCCTATATGCGCCTAAAACAAAGAAGTTTCCCTCTCACACTAGCAAATGCGCCTAAGGGAGATGAAGAGCCACCACATGGGCGGAATTCCTTGTCCACATGCAAAATGTGCCTAAGGCAAGGAAGCTACATAGCCAAAATGCGCTTGAGGAAGGTGAAGGGACACCTAGGCGTGGAAAGTTTTTCACATGTGATGAATGTGCTCAAACATGGAAGTAGCCTAGCCCATATGCGCCAGAGGAAGCTGAAGGGTCACAAGATGATGGCGTTCTTCCTTTGCAAATGTAAATTGCGCTCATGGATAAAATGGAAGTCCACAAGCCCAAATGCGCCAAAAGGAGGTGAAGAGTCACCCTAGGCGTGAGAGTTCTCTATGGCATTTGCGCCCCAAGTAAAAAGTAGAAGGTGAAAGATAAAAACGTTAAGTGGTGAAGGTGAAATGCGCTTGAAGGTGGAAGTCTATTATGTGAAGTGCGCTCAAGGAAGGTGAAGAGTCACCATGCGCCAAGGGGGGAAATAATGCTAAGGGGGTGTGATTTTTAAAAGAACAAGGTTTATATTTTTTTCCTCTTCACATCATGAAATGCGCCTAGTGAGTGGGGACTTAAAAATGAAAATTGCCAAGTATGAAAAGAAAGCCTAGGCGTGAAAATTGCTAAGTAGAAAAGGAAATGTCTAGGCGTGGAATTGCCTAAGGAATGAGATGGAAGAGTAACATGCTATATGCGCCCTTCAGAGGGTAAATGATAAAATTTATATTTTTAAATAATTCCTAAGGTATTTTCTAGAGGGGAAAATGAAGAGTACGTCTAGAGAATGATGCTAATTTCCAGAGTTATGAAAATCTTCAGAGGGAAAATTTTTCAGAGAAATCAAGAAAATTTGCCAAGGCAGAGAAGATTGAAATTGCAGGAGTGGAAAACATCCGGATATGAAGAAATAAACATTAGCCATTTTTATTATTTTTAAATAATAAAAATTAAAAGTACCCCTTCGTCCGGATACACATGAAAATGGTGGATTCTGGAAAGTTTTTTCTTCTGGGTATTAAACATTTGCAATTCATAGGTGATTCAAGCTTACTCCATGCCATGTCCACATCGTTTCGATGGATATTTTGCCCAATGCCTATTTTAAATAAAATTTTCTAAGGCAAATTTGAGAAATTTCTCTAAGGCAAACGAACAAAATGAATGAGAGGCACTTCGCTAGAAGTTTTGAGCTAGATAATTTTGCCAAAGCGAAGACAAGATCAAATGACTTAGCCAGACAGTTCGAAATTGTTCAAGGAAGTGAACGATTTAATATTTTAAAAATCAAATGCGACGAGGCAGGCCTGTGCAGAGATGATGAATTCATAATTCTAGAAGTTTGAGATTCCTATGCCTCAGATGACAAGTGTTACAACTGGGAAAAGAGAGGGAAAATGAATTCGAAAATGTGCTAAGTATAGCCTCTGCAGGAATTCGACCTGACTATAAGATTTTAAAATCCTCTTCATTCCTCTCACTAGTTGCTGAATGCAAAAATATTGGCTAAGTAGAAAGTACAAATTTCTGAAGAGTTTGAAGTTGCTGAGAGTTCGAAATTGTGAGAGAGCTGGAGGTTGCTAAGTATAAATTTGCGAAAGTTGAAGTTGCTGAAGGAGGTGCGACTTAACTTGCTAAGGCTGCAGTTGCTAAGAGACACGAATTCCCAAGTTGCCAGTTGTTGCATTTGCTGAGAAGGTACAGCTTTGAAGAGGTTTCATTCGACTGCCGAAGTAAACAGAGTTAAGTTTGAAGTTGCTGAGAAATCTGAAATTTAAAATAGCTGCATTGGCTGAAAGTTCGAATTTGTGATAAGAAACTTCACAAGGTTGTTGAAAACGCATTTAGGAGAAGTATCAAGTTGCTGAAGTACGTTTTTAGAAGAGAAATACGAGTTGGAGAAAGGTCTCAAGAGCTGCTGCAAATACAAAAATTTCACAGCTGAAGTAAACAAGACAGTTGAGGTTTGCAGTTGGAAACGGCAGAAGTGTTGCAGCCTTTTTATTTAAAAGTCTGCTGGCACCCTCAACGATGATTATTTTATTTTATTAAAATCTCGTCGTCTAATTATCTTGCCTTTTTTTTTGCAGAATGGCTGAGTCAAGCAGAAGAGCTGCAGGCAGGAACAACCACACCGAGTCCAGACAGGCTGTGATCAAGAAATTGGGCAAGTCATTCTTGCCAGAGTCAAAATTTTCATCCAAGCTCGGCAAGCTAGTTGACACGAACTTGGGCTCATTCAACCTGGAGGCATTCAAAAGAAGGATAATGGGGACTGGAGGCCATCACCCATCAGTGACTTCACACAGTATTGTCAGAAGTGGACTGTATGCAGCTGCCAACTTTTCGCCAGCTATCCGGTGCCCGGAACTCATCATGGAATGCGCCCACCATTACAATGCAGAGCAAAGGACAATCACTTCGCCAAATGGCAAGGTATTGACCAACCTAACACCTAAAGCAATCGGAGAGGCATTCGGGATTCCAGCCCACGAGAAGATGATCTATAAGACAAAAGAGAGAGCTAGAAAGATGTATTCATCCACGACAGATCGATGTGCCGATTTGATAAATACTAGGTGGATGATTAAACCTAGGCCAACTCGCACAAAATTGCCCAAGCAGATAGTCTCAAAGGATTTGAGGCAAGAGTTTGGTGATTTGATTATGATGTTAAGTAGAGTTGGAGGATGCCCCCAAGCATTCATCTTTGAACCTTGGATGTTCTATTTTGTCAACCTGGTGTTAGAAGGAAAAGATTACATGGATTGGGCACTGATGATCAGTGATAACATACATGAGCAGCTTCGTGGCGTGAGGAGAACGAAGACATTTTACATGGGCTCCTACCTTGTCTATATGCTGGCTTGCATGACGATATACAGAGGAATATCTTACAAGGAACCAATCGGTTGCGGTTCCCATCAGTTTAAAATATATGAGGTTTGTCCACAGTTGCATTTGACAAGCACAACTAATTACAAGAGGGTCAATAATGCCTTTACCATGCACATAACGAGGACCCTGCAGCAAAGAACCCATCACAGAATATCAAGGGAGGCACAAGAAATGATTGAGAAATTCGGATGTTGGTTTATCCAATTTCCAAAATTGACCTACATAAGGCTGTAAGGATTTTCCTCCTATCCATACAGATTGCCTCGGTATCCCACAAACAGGATAGTGATGTTGGAAGTATCTAGGCAATTGATTGCCTATGATAAGATTCAGAAGAAGAAGAAGAAAGGTGGACTTGGATTCCCAATTACCATGGGGAATTCGGATGAAATCTGCCCATCGCTGCAAGCAGCAAGGGAGGCGGAAGCGGAGCTCCAATTCTTTCACCTTTCCTATCACACCAGCAGGCACTACTACGATCCCCACCGAAACATCAGATGGATATTGACAGAAAAATTCAAGCACAAGGTGCAGATCGAAGACTTTTGGGCAAGTGTTGTGGATGAGATCGAAGTCAGAAAGAGAATGTTTTCTCGAATACCATTGGCGATGGTCAGAAAGTGCGAGATTATCCCAGTACCAGATCAGATTGAGGAAGACATAAACGTAGTGCAGGTTGACTACGAAACAGTGAGAGATACGCCCCTACCACTCCCAAATTGGTCGGAGCCAGAGATCACCGACTTGGATACCCTTTACATCCCAGTCTTGACATTTACACGGAGTTGGATAGAGAGGCATGTCAGCCGATTCAAGGGAAGGTCAATTCCCCTCACATACAATTTGATGGGAGACAACAGATTACCGGCAACTAATCAGAGGAGACGGAGTAATCCAACTCCAGAGCCTAGAGGAAAGGAGTCAGTTCGACCGGAGCCTGTGATAGTTGAGGAGTCCGTGCATACGCCATCTCGGACACATTCTCCGAGTATGCAGGAGGTATCCCTATTTGCTGATCAAAGGGAGAGATTGGATGTAGAGCAAGCAGCGCAAGTGGCAAGTCAGCCACCTCGTAGAGAATCAGTGGGCCAAAGCATCAACATGCCCCAAGAAGATAACCCACAAGCAAATCAGCAAGAGACAGATGAGGGGACGGCCACTAATACTCAGTTTCATCAGGAAATTGAGGCAGCTCTCGAGGGTGATGCTATTTCAGATCAAGATACCCAGAGCTCAGGACACACTGAGCCTATTGATGACGGTGAGCCTCGTCAAAACGATGGCAGAGGAGAGGTTCACGAGGTAGAGGCCGAGGTGGATTAGCTTTTTATTATATCAAACATGCGGCAGGAGGTGCCAGAATGGCTAAGGGATAGAATGAGGCGTGATCCTGTAAATGAGACCGATCCCGCAACCGAAATGGAGGAGTTGTTACAGAGGATCAGTGCACCTCCAGCAAAGAAAAAGGCTAGGAAGTTTTCCAAGATCTCAACGGATGAGGATGGATCCCGAACCTTGCATATGGTAGTTCCTCGGGTAGAATGTGATAGGGACGAGGCCGTTCCTGAGAACTGTGTTGTGACAACCATGGAACTAGGCCGCCCTACTGGAGCACAAGTGGTAGAGGAGTGCGATAATTCCTATCTAGCACTCAAGGATAGACTGTCCCATGTTGAGGGCAAATACAAAAGGTTGAAGGTAGAGCACAAGACACTGATTGGCTACGTACAGCACTTGTCCCGTCCTTGTGGGCAAGAGAATCCGGCAATTGAGCTCCCAGCTGAGTTTTCCAGGGAGTCAATCAGTGGTTTAGAAGATTTGAAGAGAATGGCACAGTAGGCAGACAAGTGGGCTGCCAGTGTGCGTACAGAAACAAGAAAGTTCATGGAAGATCTTGCACATGCCTATGGGCAAACTTCCGATATTATGGCTAGAGTGGAGGCAGTTAACCATGCTTGGGGTGAAGCCCGCATCTATCAGACGAGAATTGTTCTCCGTTTAGGGGCTTTGATGAGCATACCTCAACACACTTTGGTTGAGGGAGGTGTTATCCAGCAGGGGGATAGGTACGACTTCGCCAAATGGTATTCTTCAGTAGTCACAGGCCGGGGATTCTTCGATGCATCACAGGCAGATTCTGTCAGGGTCAGAAAGGCCGTGACGAACATCTTAGACGGAATCCTCAACACATTGGAGGCAATCTTTGCCAGGAGGTTGACTTCTGAAGAGATAACTGCAGAAGGATTGAAAGACAGATTGACGCCATTCTTCTCTGAGGTGAAGACCTTCACACAGGATGATTTCGAGAACATAGCCACGTTTTCCAGTATCATACAGAACACCCAGGATGCCCTTGTTGCCTGGAAGAAATCATGTGCCCAGCATGGGCAAACAATTGCAGTTTTGGAGTTTCAATTGGATCACATTCCTCCTATCTCCGATCAGGAAGTTGAGGCAGTCTTGGCCAGATTCATCAGATTTGCAGCCAGCGAGAAGGAGAAAGTAAACGCCCTTCTGGACGATGACCTTCTGGAGGAGGACAACGTGCATTGATCGCAAGGTATGGTGCATTGATGAGGAGTGGAGGGCGCATTCATTGCCCCACTCCTCTCGGTGGCGGTTTTTAGGGCTAAAGCCCTAATTAGGGCATGGGTGGCTCAATCTAAGCCCTTTATTGTAATCAGATCTGAACCGTCCACTAATTGGACTCATTATAAAAGGGGCATCCCCCCTCATTTGTAAACAGTTAGAATTAGAATCAGAGATAGATCAGAGCTAGACAGAGATAGAGATTGATAGAAGTTAAAGTAGAGCTAGGAGTTAGCTTAGTTGGAGAGGAAAGAAAGACTTTCCCTTTGAAAGTTTTTGCAAAAGATTGTTGTGTAAGACACTCATGATATAAAGATTTCATTGATTGGTGACTTCATTTTGTGTTGTGGGCAGTTGACGAGATCTTTTCGTCTTTCCAATTCGAATAGAGTAAAGTAAAGTAGATTTGTTTTCATGCAAGTAGAGTTAATTGTGGAATGTTACATTAGTTTGGGCATATCTTCCCGTATCCATACCACTGGCGGACTTGCTGACGGTAAATCTGCTCCTGCGTGGTCAACTGGAATCTCAACACTTAACTTCGATTGTGTTTAGTGTGTCCACTTGCTTCGTTGTGAAGGGGTGCGCATGGTGAATCTCAATTTGAACATCTCATCCATCCTTTGAAGATTGCACCAACTTTGTTAGAGTTGTCCGAAGGGGAGACAAAACGAAGTTTGGTTTGAAGACTGTCAAAGCTAATCCTTGCATTCCATCCTTAGAAATAGATTGTAGAATTCCTATCCCTACTTCCTTTAAATTCAGCATTTCTCGATCCGTTCAAATACCAAAGCATCATAGTCAAAACCCTTCATTTGCTTGAGCATATAAAATCGAACAATTACGTAAGTCCCATTGGAATACCCAGCATATTCACATCAACCAACTGAGTCTATTCGCATTAAAGGAACCTTGGAGTCGAACGCATGAACTTTCACGCAATCTTAGCATGCAGAACACTTTGATCAAGAGAGAATAGAGTTGTCGTTGGACATTTTATTCTGTGCTGGCGCTATCATAAAACACACGTCAACACAGATGAGTCACATAGTGTATTTGGCAGGCTCAAGCAGGTTATGAGCACATGTCCAGTTTTAGCTCTTCCAGACTTCTCTCAGCCCTTTGTTCTAGAGTGTGATGCAACAAGAGGGGGTATAGGAGCGGTACTTATGCAAAACCGCCATCCCATTGCATATGAGAGCAGGAAATTAAGGGATAATGGGAGATTGTACACCTATGATAAGGAGATGCTTGCCATTACGGATGCCTTGGCAAAGTTCCAGCAGTATCTGGTGGGTGGGAAGTTTGTGGTGAGAACTGACCACAACAGTCTGAAATACTTCTTGGAACAGAAAGAACTTAATGAGCGCCAACAGAAATGGGCTAGCAAGATTTAGGCATATGATTTTGACATTGAGTTTGTCAAGGGGAAGAAAAATGTTGTTGTTGATGCACTTTCCAAGAGCCCTTCAGGTGTTGCCCTTTGTTCCATGAGTGAGATTTCAGTTGATTGGAAGTTTCAACTTTTAGTTGAATATTCCAAAAACCAATTCGCATGTGAGATTATGGATGGACAGGTCCAGGATGACAGGTACACTGTGATTTATGATGTGATATACTACAAGGATAGAATCTATTTAGTTCTTGGATCAAAGCTGAAGGAAAAGATTATGCGTGCCATCCATGATACACCATTAGCAGGACATCTTGGATACTTCAAGACATACAGGTAGGTTCGTGAGAGATTCTCATGGAAGGGTCTCAAGGATGATGTCCTACGCTATGTTCGCGAGTGTGTGACTTGTTAGCAGAACAAGTCAGAGCATACTTTCACGGCTAGACTTTTGCAGCCATTGCCTATTCCAGAGCAGAAATGGGAAGGTATATCGATGGATTTCATTACTGGTCTTCCGAGAGTTCAAGGGAAGGACTACTTATATGTGGTTGTTGATAGACTGACGAAGTATGCACACTTTTTTTCTATTGCAACTGATTTCATAGCTTCACATGTGGCAAAGTTATTTTTCTGTGAGGTATTCTATCTACATGGACTCCCCAAGACCATTGTTAGTGATCGGGATAGTAGATTCATGAATATATTTTGGCAAGAACTATTCCGACTTACAGGTACAAAGTTGACCCCTAGCACTAGTTACCACCCTCAGACTGATGGGCAGACAGAGATTGTCAACAAGTGGGTGGAGGGATATTTGCATAATTATGTTTCGGGTCAGCAGAGAGCATGGGTGTGTTGGTTATATTTGAGCGAGTATTGTTATAATACTATGCATCATATGTCTATTGGCATGACTCCCTTCCGAGCTTTATACAGTTAATATGCTTTATCGTTTGCGGATTTGGCGCTAGGTCATAGCAGAGCGCCTAGAGCTCGAGAGTGGCTTCAGGACACAGTCAAGATATCCTTAAGGCACTTAAAGATAACATTCAGTAGGCACAAAATCAATAGAATCTTTATGCTGATCAGCACAGGATTGAGAGGACCTTTGAGGTTGGTGATATGATTCTCCTGCGTCTACAGCCCTACAGGCAAAGTACACTCAAGAGGAGTGGGGCTGAAAAGCTCAAGCCTAGATTTTATGACCATACAGAATTCTCCAGAGGATTGGAGAGGTTGCTTACGAGCTTGAGTTACCCTCGAAGAGCAAGATACATAATGTTTTTCATGCGTCTTGTTTGAAGAAGGCTTTGGGGCAACATGTTACCCCATCACCAGATTTGCCTCCATTGGATGAGGAGGGTCGGTTGATACTGATTCCTACAGAGATTCTTGATATGAGGGAGAGAAGGTTGAGAAACAGAGTTATCGAGGAGTATTTGGTACGATGGAAGGACTTGTCGTTGGAGGATGCTACGTGAGAAGGAGAGATGATACTTCAGCATCCAGCTTTGTAGTTGCTTGGGGGCAAGCAATCCCACGAAGGGAGGACTGTAATGTCCCTTCCTTAAACAACTCAAACCTTGGCAAAAGTTGGCCTACTATTAGGGTTCCCGTAGGTCAGCAGTTTGGTTAGGGGACCCAACCAGGGGTTGTGGAGGCTTGCTGGGAGCTTTTCAAGCCTTCAGTTTGGGGTCCAAAGGTTGAATACAAAGTTAATTTGGAAATATTAAAGTTGGTTCTAATGGAATAGTGAAAGGGTGAATAGTAACAGAGAATTAGAAGGTGAATAGTGAAAAGTTCACCCCCCTTGTGCCATGATGCCTAGGAGACATAACTTGTCTTTTAAAAACAACTTTAATGATTAAAAAGGGGCATAGAGGAAAGCTACGCCTTGCTTGAAGGAGGCCAAGTAAAGTTTAATAAAAATTACTAAAAAAGTCTTCATGAACTAAGTTGAAAACCCTAAAAGGGTCAACCTCTTTGGAGGAATAGTAAAAAGTTATAAAAAGGTGTTGGAGGCTACCATTTGACATATGATGAGTTTATATTTTCAGAGCAGCTTGCAGGTTGGAGCTCAAGAAGGGTTTCTATTTTCAGAGCAGCTTGCAGGTTGGAGCTCAAGAAGGGTTTCTACATGCAGATTTGGCCTTCCAAGAACCAAAACTCTTGGGAGAAGGGAGTGTTGGATGTAGCCCCAGCATTCTAGAAGGCAAAAACATCATAGAGAAGCTTTCTTATCAGTTTGGCATTGTTTATTTGGGAAGGATATTGCAACTCAATCAATTGGAAGGGCAGAAATTCTTGTCAGGCCACAGATCAGCTCTTTTTGAGGACATTTCTACCATCTTACAGCAATATTACAGTCAGCCATACACCATTGGGCATTTGGGCATCAAACCCTAAGTGCCAAGTGGAGTTTTTGAGGGTTTTGGAGCTGGAAATTCACTCACAGCAGTTAAAAGAAATCATCTCGTACCTAGAGCTAAATTGTGGAGTCATATTTAGAGTTGGAAGAGTGTAAATTTGCTGTCCCAAAATTATATCAGACCTGAATGTTTGTTTCAGTCATGTAATATTTCATTTCCAAGACTATTGATGAATGGGTATGTTGCATTTAACCCACATCTATGTAATTTTAGTCTTTAAGTAATAGAATCGTTGTATACTTCAATTATTTTCCATTTTCAACATTTGTATATGTCATGTTATATGCATAAAAATCAAAACACACAAAAAAATCAAAGAAAGGCAAAAAAACCAAAAACAAAACAAAACCCTTCCTATTTGCTAGTCAAAGACTGTGAAAAGACTAAACTCAGAAAATCAGATCAGAATTGGGTTGGGAATCTTTCAGGTTAGTCTACTAACTGGTACCCGTAGGCTAACAAAGTGGTCAGGGCACCCTTTTGAGGGTAATCTTTGGTTGGACAACAGACCCTTTGGTGCTTATTTTAGTATTCTTCAGCTCTTCATTCCTGTTTTTTTGTGGTGCGCCTTCCGGAGGCCATTCAAGAGACTTTGATGCATACTTACTATTTATAGTAAGTCACTAGTATGGTCAGTTGGCGGAGTGTCTATATCTGGCATGGTGGCATAATTATATCCTGGAATTATATTGGTAATATTGGTCATGTGCATAACTTGCCCCAAAAAAAAAAAAATATTGGTCCTGTGCATTTAGTATTAATAACGCCAAATAATAAAGTGAGCTATTAAATATATTAAAAGGGGACTTTATATTTAAAGGATATAAGTGATTTTAATGTGTACTTTATAATATAAGTGCCAATTTAAAGGGAGATATAAATGATTATTAGAGAATACTTTATATTATAAAGTTGTGCACCAAAAAGGAGGGAAAAGAAAATGAAATTAAAGTAAATTAAATGAGAAGAAGTCAAATGCAAATTGAATATTATGAAAGGGCATTTTGAAGATCATTTTGGGGGATTCTGGATTATTATTCTTGTTTGGAGAAATTTGGAGAAGAGCTTCAGCAAGGGTTTGCTGGTAGTTTGAAGATTCAGGCTTTCTTGAGGACGAAACCCTCAGAGAGAACGATGTTTACAAGTGTGGAAGATCACCCAAGGGCATTCTGAGAGATTACCTTATTTCAGAGGTTATCACAAAGCTTCATCAATTTCCTGGAGATCATCCTTCAAGGTTTTACAAAGCTTTCAAGATCAAAGATTGTCATCCGGGTATTAATGCTTTCAATGTAATTTCATGGCATTAATAAATCTGATATAATAATATATTTGTGTTCAGCATTTCTTTGTTCTACAATTTTATGCATTATCTGGCAATTTGTTCAAAAAACTACAAAACCAAAACAAACAACAACAGCAAAAATCAGTTAGCAAATATTTCATATCAGGGTGGGATATTTCAGATTCCAAGCTCCACTTTGGCTAAAGTGTACAATACCTACCTAGGGCATTTTCCATGTGGCTAAACCAAGTGAAACTTCTGCCTAGGACAATAATGTTGAAGTGGCAACAATCATACATTATTTTGCATTCATAAGAGAGTCACTTTGCAACCAAGTAAAAAAACTATATATGTTTAATTTTAATTTGTTATTTATTTTAACTTTTAAGCTTCCTAAAACCCTTACAAAGTTATAAGCTTCCTACAACCCTTACAAAGTTATAAATGTTATCCTTGCAAATTTCTGGTGGAAAGATTATGGTGCCACAATACCTAATCTCCAAAAGTTTGGCATCTACATTTTATTCCAGCCTTGTAGTGCATCTAGTTGTAAGCACAATTGGAGTGTTTTTTAAGCCATTCACACGATAAAGCATAATAAATTTACTCAAAAGCACTTGAATGACATTGTCTATGTGTAGTACAACATTTGGTTGTATGAAAAGAAGGTACAAGGGTAGGATACACATCATGCACTTGAGCTTGATGACATTAATCCATATTCAAATTGGATTGTTGAGCCTAAGGATGTTGATGTGGATCCATTGTGAACTGATAATGACTTAGCTAATTTGGAGAGGGAGGCAGTTAAAAGGGAAATGTATGTTGCTAAATTTCAGAAGGAAAAATACGAGGTTGGTGAGCCATCAAGGGCAAGTTCCTTGCATACACAACTTGATCCTATCAATATGGATGACACCTGTTGAAGCTCCCATTGAGGATATTGCAACTATACCATCCACTTCCACAGTATAAGTATACTTTATTGAGCTTTAGTGGTAGAAGAAATTTATAATTTATAATTTTTATTGAATTGAAAATTAAAGTTCATATGTATTCAGAAGTTCAACTCGTTTTTTGGTCTATGATATGTATTAAACTCTAATTTTGATTTGTATATGATGGAAAACAGTAATGTGTTCTGCAAATTCAATATTATGTGTGCTTTTTAAGAATATTTTTAAAAATTTATGTATTTTCAAATGTTCGATAAATTTGCTAAGTTATTGCCAAGTTTTTCCCTGATTTTTTGCTAAGTCCTGAGTCTAAAAAAAATTATGCCTGCTAAGTAATTGCTGAGTCCAACTTTTTCATCCATGACATAGACAAAACCCTTTCAGAATCTAGAACACAATGCAAACCACAAGAATGAAGTAGTAATTACTATCTCTATGAAAATATCTCCATTGTAATCCCTTAAGACAAAGCAATTGAAAAGAAGAAAGAAAGAGAGAAAAATGAACCTTGAAGAAGGGGAAATTTTGACCTATCCCCAGGCTCAGGAAACTGATTAAAAAATTATTTCAGAAAAGCATATGCGTAATGAAATTATGCATGAGCTGCACATAGAAACTCAAAAAGGAACCTTAAATTATTAAGCATGTTTTTTTATAAAATTTCCATGCTATCCTGCACTTGCAACAGCCTTAGAGTGAATATAATCCAATGAAGAAGAAAGAAGAGTCAGTTTTAACAGCAATCTCAGATGAAACACATTCTAATAGATGAGAAGAGAAAATCATCAGTGCAGATTGATTCTCAAAGTGGCCTTCCAACAAGACAAATTCAAACTGTGTATGAGACAGGCAAATGAAGAAATTGCTAGAGAGAAACAGAGCTTGCTAGATGATAGGAAAAGGGGGAAAAAAGAATAACATATTTCTTTTCTTTTCCTTGTTATTGGAAGCTGTTGTCAAAAATTATTGCTTCAAAGAAAATGGAATATTAGAATTCTACTCTCACAGCTATATTTCAAATAGGCTGAAAACAATAACTTTTCCTTGAAATGATTTCTACTGCCTTTTATAGCTTCTCTTTTGAACACTACTCGTAATAGTATGCTATCTCCTTTTACGTTAGATATCACTTTTCTTTCATATGGTGGCATCTTTGTTCGATTATGTCTTAGTAAATATGCCTGGAACTTCTTTATAGTGTCTAACGAGGAAGAACAATCCATGGAATAACTGTTTATGTTGCTTGGAAGCATGTATTTCTTGTTAGCCTCTTCTCTATTCATTTTTCTCATTTATCCAGAAGAAATTTCTTATGGCACATGGCTGGGTGGTTATTGACCAAGCAATAACACTCATTCACATATTTGCTGGTTGGACTTATCACCAATAAGTGAGTAGATCCTCAAGTTATTGGAATTTGACAGTATTAGTGTATTCTGAAATTACAAACCTTAATGATGTGACGCAAAGACTCTTTTTGAAAGGCTGGTGTCTTGCTTAATTTTCAAATGCTGATTGCATGTTTTTGCTGGAATATAATGAATGTACTCCATTAAAAGTATATTTATCATTAAATCTCAGATATTATCTTCCTCTCAGAAATTATATATGAAGAAATCAGAATCTGAAAATTAACATTCAACATGTTTCCAATTTTAGAAACTCCTGAGAATGGAAGAATTTGTGTACATGCATAAAAATACTCATATGGATCTCCATGAATTGGAAATGACGCTCATGCAAGTCCTTTATTTTTTATTTTATGAAATAAATCAAGAAAACCAAAAGGAAACATATTCTAATTCGAATTGGAGAAAGAGATATGTATGTTAAGAGCCTTTTAAGAATAAAGACCTGCATGTTGGAATTATTTCATTTTCAATATCCCGAGACCATAAAGACCACTCATATTGCACTGCAGTGATAGGATGTACAGCATAAGCTCTCTTTAGAGTATCCACGCTTGCCTCACAAAGTCCAATGTGCTTAATTTTTCCTTCTTCCACAAGCTTCTTCATTTCCCCTACCTATATAATTTAACACAAATTAACCAATGATTAGGTAATAAAAAGCAACTAACACTGTTCAGATGCAAAATATATAATTTTATAAAAGTAGGCACTACATATGCACTGAATAAAAGACTTCCAAATGTCTGTAATGATGCTTCAGTTACGTAGAATAGAGAAAAAAGTAACATCAAGATCACCGTTTCTTCGATCGAAACTTTTTGGTCTACACGATGCTGGTAGTATAAATCAATGTATTCCACATCTAGGCGTTGGAGGCTAGCTTCACAAGCCTTTCGTACATATTCTGCAGTACCATTGATTTCAACACTCAAATCATCCTTTATCACAGCTCCAAACTTCGTTGCAAGTTGAATTTTGTCCCTAGGTAAGTATTTCAAGGCCTGCAACCCAATTATTATAACAGATTAATTCCTTTAAAACTAATGTACCTTCCGATGCATCCTCCTTGTCTCATTAACAATTGCAGATTATTCAATGTCTGCAAAAGGTTTATTCTTTACTCTGATATACAAAGTTTGTTTACAGACAAACCTGTCCTAAATTCTGACAAGAGAAAAATTCTGTGAGAAATCAAAATTAAAAAGCAACTGTACAAGATTATCAAATTTACCTTTCCAATCAATATTTCATTGGCAAAATGACCATAGAAATCAGAAGTGTCAAAGAATGTGATCCCGCGGTTGAAAGCATGCTGAAATAAATTGATTGTATCTTCCTCAGAAGCATATGAACCATAGGCTCCTGAAAGTCCTGAACATCCAAGACCTAATGCTGAAACCTTGGAAATTGGATGTATGCAAGAACACATTAGAAAAGGTGACAGGAAAGAAGTTTATGATTGGCATTTTTAGCAATGGCTTAAAGTTAAAACTAATCCAATATAATAATATCAGTAGTATGAAAAATGTTAACATACAGGAATAAGAAAAAATAAGGAAAGCTGAACTGAAGGGCTTAATATGTAAGATAGCAATGCCAAACTTCAACAATATATTTGTTTTCAGTATTTCAAGTCACAGGAACTTGCAGTATAAGGATTCTACATCTAAAAATAGATTATCAGTTACAATATTCCATATTCAACATAGGTACCTATTCATGCATATTGTACCAACTCAATTTGTTTAACTTTGAAGTCAAAATAGAATTACAGAAAATTGTTGCTCATGCTAAAAGCTTTAACTGTCTCCTTTAAGCAAATTCACTGCAAAGGCAATAAAAATTGCAGGTGCCCAATGTTAGTATGAACAAGGAAATGAGATGAGAGAAAAAGGCTTGCTCCTCAAATAGAGAGAATAGCATTATATAGATGTAGATTTTACAATTCCATCAACCACATTAATGTTACAATTACCATATTAATGACAGTACAACAAGCTCACTAAAGTCCTGCAACAACTACAACCACCTTATTTAAAGACTTACACCTAACCACCTAGTGTATTACATATAAGTGTAAGCATACAATTAATTAAATCAGTATTCTCATACATTCTAATACCCTAGAGCCTAACCAATGAGTGGCTTCATGGACTAAGTAACTGTTGTCACATAAAATTGCACCCTACTGGAGATAAGTCCAACATTCCAATGACATAATGGAACTAAGCTCAAGGTGTGGGACCTTGCAAATGAGGTCAGATCTCCAGAGAACCATTCTAATCTAAGTGCAGCAGTGTTGATCCAACCCAGCATTGAGTAACTCTAAAACTAACCCTATTCTATCAGCCTATTGAAGGAAAAAGCGCTTTTTTGCTTTTTCATCACTTTTTCGAAAAAGTGCTTTTTTTGCTTTTTCTCGAAAAAACGCTTTTTTAAAATAAGTTTTTAAGTCCCCTTTTCCCTTAGGCATCCAACTTGGGGAAATAACCTTTTCACTTTAACACTAAAGTAATATTAAAACATTACTTTATAACTTTAGTGTAAATATTAAAATAATTCCAACAATCTTACGGAAAGCACCGATGAGACATCCAAAACCAAAAATTGATTGCACCAAGAAGCTACTAATCATGAGAGAAGATGTTGGATGCCAAAACGAGTACTTTTAAAAATAGCAGTGTTCTCCAAGAAATGTGGAGAACAACCCAGAAGGCTAAAAATGCAACAAATAACATCACCATCATCCCGAGTGCCAACTAAATGCCAACACACCACTGGACATTGAGAAAAGTTGCCACTAAGCTCTCCAAGAACCTTGGAGTCCCCTAACCACCTCCAATTAGCCTACGAGAACTCGGGAATAGGCTAACTGACGCAACAACTAACTAGGCTTCAGAAGGGGACATTGCAATTACATTGGCCTTACTATAATATTTAAGTTGCCCATTTGAAAATAAAGTGATTGGGCCCAAACTAAAATATTATTAGTTCTTTTAGTTCTAAAAAGGTGACATGACACTTTTCTCCTCTAGTACATGAATATGGTAGACAAGACTCCCAAGTAGATAAAAAAAGAGAAGCATCAAGTTTCTCTCCTATGAAATCTTCCTTTGGAGTCTTGTCTATTGTTCTTTAAAATCTTGTGAGGAAACTTGTTCAAAACGTTAACAACGCAACTACATGCCTCTACCCAAAGAAGCATGAACTAATCTAGGTCATAGATCATGGCCCTTGATGTCTGTATAATGGACCTATTCTTCCTCTTTGCAACACCATTTTGCTAAGGGTTGTCAGGCATAGCCATCTCCCTCGTGATCCCTGCATAATTGCATCTTTGCTAAAGGCATCAAAATCCTTGGGGGTATACTCATCTCCATTGTCAAGCCTCAAAACCTTAATATTCCTTCATCTCTAATTCTCCACAAGAGATTTGACCTCATGAAACTTCCCCAAAGACCTCATCTTAGGTCTTTGTGTGTTGACATAGGTCCACACACATCTAAATAATCAAATCAAGAATCCCTCTCAATACATGCTCACTGCTCATGAAAGTTGTCTTAGCATGCTTGTCGAATGTGCAACTTTTGCATACTCTTGCATTTTCTATCTTTAAGTCAGACAATCTCGACACCATTTCCTACAAGAGAGGCAATGCTGCATAGTGCAAGCGACCAAGTTTGTGTTGCCAAAACTCACACTTGGTTACTATCATGCAACAATGCTCCATGTTTGATCAAATTAGCAAGCAATCTATGAAGACCACCCTCTTGCATACCTCTAACCGAAAATTGACCAAGATCCTAGATACAATCTCTTATAATGACTTGTTAATTGTCAAATTCAACCACACATCTAAGATTTATCATGGTTGATACTAAAAGAAAGTTCTTGGTTAAACATAAAACATATAAGATATCATGAAGGTCAAAAAAATTACCTAAACAAGCGCGGAAAGAAATAGATTGTGTCCCTATAATTGGACATGTGGCATCATCACCAAACCCAATTTGTACTCTTGCCTCCTAAAGTTTGTTGAAAGCCTTCTTATTGAAGATCATACCTTGATGCTTCGTTGTTCATATGCTGCCCTACACCAAAAGCATTGTTAGTGGAATGACAACACCTTGGACAAGGTTGTCTCAAGCCTAGATGAAAGCTCATCCACTGCTAAAGCTTCACACTCCCTACAAATTATTTATGTTGTTGTTGCTACTTGTCCTTGCTCTTCTTCCATTACACCAAGAACATAGTGATTTGAAACACTTGATATGACTCAATTCTTTCTTCCCTTGGTGAGATGAACTAGAATCCTCCTCCTTCCTCATTTGACCCTTCTTAAGTCCTCCTTTCTTACCACCTTTCCTGATCTCCCCAATGAGGGATAGATTCTAACTCTCTTCCACTCTAGCTAAAGTAGTTTCAAATTTGGTTTCCTCTTGGACGAAATCATCCTAAAACTTCTCAAACATGGCAAGCTTCTCACGAGCACAAATACCCTGAACAAATAGGTCCTAGGATGGAGATAACCCGTTTAAAGCTATGGGCACCTACTCACCATTGTCCACCTTTACCCTAATAGCAATGAGTTCTATAAGCTTAGTGATCTTCATAAGATAACTAGCCACTATGTCTATACCATTCATGCGTGTAGCACTAAGCTTGTTCTTTAGCAATATCTTGTGGGAGATGTTCACACTTTAACACAAAGTGATCAAGGCATCATACATCTCCTTTGTTGTCTAATTCTCTACAATGTGAGGGATTGAAAAGTTCTTCACCAAATTTAGGATGATTCGTTTTGCCTTGGCCATTTTTTTGTCATGTTCATCCAACTAAACAAGATCAATAGGAGGTGCAACCTTGATCTCAAAAAACTCCAAAGAATAGTTGGAAGCACCTTCTAGATGTTCACACTCTTTGAGACAAAGAATAGTCATACTTATAGCTTAATAATATGCTAAACCCAAGCAGATCAACTGAGAACAACTCAAATCAGCAGCCAACCATAGCTGCAGATCAACATTCCAATCCCTAGAGCACTTAGGGCATCCCACCCTACAACATCTTTGACGTCCAAATTGCTTCAATAATTGAAGCAAGGGCATCACACCTCCTGAAATCCTCCAACAGTTCCCTCTCACAAGTAGCAGCGCACTCCGTACATGGATCTAGAAGATTTCAACAAACATACTCTTATACCATGTTAATTTCTTAGACCATGGTTAGTTGATTTTGCACTCTAAAAAATAACCCTAACTGCAAAGTAGCTTAAAACTAAAAAACTCCAATCAAAACAGAAAATCTGAGTACAATAATCTACAAACACATATTGCTGAAAATATGAAAAGCAAAACCTCACAAATCTTAACTCTCAAAACTGCACCTATCTTTTATTAAAAACTAGAAAGAATCACAATACACCAGCTTAGCACTCAATGATGCTCTATATATCTGTTTCAGTGATGTGCCCTAGAACTCTTTTATAGAACAAGGGAACTCTAGAACTTACAATGAAAATTCACATCTTAATGCAGCACCTATGCTAGGAAAGAGAAACCTAAACCTAAAAAATCAAAAACTAAAACAGGAAAAAAACCTTCTTCTAAAATGAGAACAGCAGATAACTGACATAACCCAAACTAAAAATAAGAAAACAAACAGCATACTTTACAAAAAGAAACATAGGAGATGTGCACCTAGCTAAAGATAGGAAAATCTAAAAAAAACTTAGTGCACCCTGCTGAAGAACAACTGCCAGCAAAAGCTACAGAGACCTAACGAACTCTTCAAGTGCATCTTCTCTAACTTCGAACTTATGTTCTTCCAACTGTGAAGCAATTTATTTGTTGTTATATCTCCATTGTCAATAATAATAATTGTTGAAGATAGATAGCTTCGTTCAGATATAAATGATGATTGAATTTATTCATCATCATCATTTATATCGAAATCTCCAAATCCTAAGTATAGGTTTTCGATCTGCATTGAAAATATATAAATGATATATATTCAAATTGAACTAAATCTAAATGCATAGATATAAATTATGTTTGATCATTGTTAAGAGGCTAATCGTCGGCTGTAATAGACGAAGGGACTAATAACTAAAGAAACGTCCCATGAGCGGACGTGTCTCCACAGCTCATGAGACATGTCGCTCATGAGACGTGTCTCATGAAGACATGTCTCTCATGAGATGCATCTCCCTAAAAGTTGTGTCTCCCTATCTTGGGTCGTGCCCTCCTTACCCATATTTATGGGAGATCAGATCCTCTAAGTAGATAATCGAAACCAATAAATTACTCTGTTCTTGAGGATCGAAAATATACAACAGAATTTTTCAGACTTAGTACTTCATATATTCAATCAGAAATAACTTGACATCAACTTCATTATTTCTAGTTCATTTAAGTATATAATCTAATAGATTTAACCAGATTTAACATGGTATCAGAGCCACGTTAGGAAGATTCGATTAAATTTAAATATCAGATTATTTAAAATCGTATTCTCTTGAAATAATAAACACATTTCATTCTTCATAATGTCGAGTGTGATCAGATTCAAGGATCGTCTTGAAGGTGCAAACAACTTTACATCATGGAAATTCAGAATCATGATGATTCTGAAAGAAAATAAGTTAAACTCATTTGTGAAAGAAAACAAGACAGATCCAAAGGACGACCCGGAGAAAACTCAATGGATTGAGAACAATGAGAAAGCTATGAAAATTATAGTAGATGCAGTTAGGGACCATATAGTACCTATTCTCTCTAAACATGAGACTGCATACCTAATGTTTAAATCCCTTGAGAGCACCTTTGAAATAAACAACACCAGTAGGACCCTTGCTTTAAAGAGGCAACTTAACCATGTTCAAATAAACAAGGGAGAATCTATTAATGCATACTTCATGAGAATCACTAAACTAAGAGATCAACTGTCAACAATTGGATATCAAATTGATAGCAAGGAGTTAACACTAATAGCTCTAGGAGGCCTACCAAACTCATGGGAGTCATTTGTTCAAGGAATAAGTGCGAGATCTAAACTCCCTAAATTTGATAGGCTGAGAACAGATTGCTTACAAGAAGAAACAAGACTAATAACAAAAAAGGAACCTAATATCCATTTCTGCTCTTGAAGACAACGGATATAGGGTTACCTTTATGGATGGAAAAGTTCTAGCATGACCAAAGAACTCCAATATAAAGAAAGCACAAACTATAGGAGTAAGACAAGGATATCTCTACAAATTGTGCACGGATTCTAAACAAGCTCTTATTCATGAGACCTCTGATTCAAATGAAATTTGGCATTGAAGATTAGGACATCTTCATTTCCGTGCCCTACCTTCCGTAGAAAAATTACTAATAGCATTGCCCAAACTAAAACAAATCCATGAAGGAGCATGCAAAGGGTGTGCCCTAGGAAAGAACACAAAGGGGACCTTCCAAAATAGTTTGAGTAAAACCAAAAATGTATTAGAACTAGTACACTCTGACTTATGTGGACCCATGTCTGTACCCTCCATGGCGGGATTCTTATATTATGTAATATTTGTAGATGACTTCTCTAGGAAGACCTGGATATGTTTTCTTAAGTGTAAAGAATCAAAAGAAATCCTTAAAAGGTTTAAGGAGTTCAAAGCACTCACAGAAAACTTCTCCGGGAAGAAAATCAAAATCCTAAGAACAAATAATGGGAAGGAATACACCTCAGAAATCTTTAAGGAATTTTGTGTAAATGCTGGGATTAAGAGGGAGTTTATTGTAGCCTACAACCCTCAACAAAATGGTGTTGCTGAGAGAAAAAATAGAACTATTGTAGAAGCTGCTAGAGCAATGTTGTTTGACCAAAACATTGAAACCTCATTTTGGGCAGAAGCCTCTAGGACAGTTGTCTACATCCAAAATAGATGTCCCCACTCACATCTAGATAACAAGACTCCTGAAGAAGCATTTACTGGTATAAAACCTGACATAAGTCACTTAAGGATCTTTGGTTGCTCTGTCTACATTCATGTACCTAAAGAAAAGAGATCCCAACTAGAACCTTCTAGAAAAAAAGGGGTATTTGTGGGATATAGTGAAACCTCAAAAGCCTATAGAATATACATATCCGGGCATAAACAAATTGAACTAAGTAGAGATGTCATATTTGAGGAAGACATTGCCTTCAAAAAGGCAAAGAGTTCAAGTGAGATAGAAATTCAGGATTCTCCTAAAGTCTTAGAAGAGGAGCCTGCTCCTGAGATTCAGAGGGAGTATCCTAAAGAAATCATAAGTGAAAACCAAACTGCTCCAGAAGAGAATCCCAAAGACAACAGCAAGAAGAGACCACTTTGGGCTAGGAAGATGATTAAAGAAGTTGAGAATCATACAACACCCAAAGGAACTTTTAGAGAAAGTAAGAGACCCAAAAGATTCTCAAGCTATGTTGCCTTAATGAATGAGATCATTAGTTCAGAACCTACTAGTGTTACGGAAGCTTTCAAACATCAAGTGTGGAAAGATGCAATGACGGAAGAGTATCAGTCCATTTTGAAAAATGATGTATGGGATATAGTACCTAGACCAAAAGAGAAATTTGTTGTCTCTCCCAAATGGCTCTTCAAAATCAAACATGTTGTTGATGGCAGTATAGAAAAACACAAGGCACGTTTTGTGGCCAGAGGTTTCTCACAAAAAGAAGGTATTGATTATGAAGAAACATTTGCACCTGTTGCTCGGTACACCTCTATGAGAGCAGTAATAGCTATTGCAGCAGCTAAAGGTTGGAAGATCCATCGAATGGATGTGAAAACTGCCTTCCTGAATGGGACCATTGAAGAAGAAGTCTATCTAGAGAAACCTGAAGGTTTTGTGATACATAAAACTGACTCACATGTATGCAGATTGAAGAAAGCTCTATATGGACTTAAACAAGCTCCCAGGGCCTGGTATGAAAGAATTGACAGCTATCTTTTGGGACTAGGATTTTCCAAGAATGATGCAAATCCAAATCTCTATTTTAAGGTAATTAAAGGTGATATGCTAATAATAATTTTATATGTTGATGACCTACTAATAACAGGAGAAGATCACCTTATTGCTCAAGGTAAAAAGGACCTGACTTCAGAATTTGACATGAAAGACTTGGGTATTTTACATTACTTCCTAGGGTTAGAAGTCTGGTAGAAATCAGATGGTATCATCCTAAATCAAGGAAAGTATACTATTGATATTCTAAAGAGATCTGGGATGTTGGATTGTAGACCCATGTCTACACCTATGGAAACCAACTTACACAAATTGAAAGAAGCAGCAACAGAATCAAAATTTGCAAATCCTACTCTCTATAGACAGATAATTGGATCATTAATGTACTCGGTTAACACCAGACCAGATATTTGCTATGTAGTGAATGCCCTAAGCCAGTTCATGTGTGAGCCAAAGGAAATTCACCTTGTTGCTGTGAAGCACATATTGAGATACCTTCAAGGTACTATTGGATATGGTCTTAAATACAAAAATGTCCAACTAGATTTACATGGATACTCTGATTCAGATTGGGTTGGAAGTGTAACCGATCGGAAAAGCACATTAGGATGTTGCTTCAGTTTAGGATCGGCTATGATCTCCTAGATCAACAGGAAACAATCTTCAGTGGCTCAAAGCTCAACAGAAGCTGAATATATTGCAGTCTCTATGGGGGCAAGAGAAGCAGTATGGCTCCAGAAATTGCTTGTGGGATTATTTGGTGAGCCCCTGAATCCTACTATTATTCACTGTGATAATCAGAGCTGCATTAAGCTTTCAGTAAATCCAGTATTCCATGATAGATCTAAGCATATAGAGATCCCTTACCACTATGTGAGAGACATGGTAGAAAGGAATGTGATCCAGTTGGAGTATATTAGTACAAATGATCAAACAACAGACATTCTCACCAAGCCTCTCTCCAGAGTTAAAGTTGAACACTTCAAGAAGAAACTTGGTATGGTTGAAATGTAAATTGTTATTGAAATTAAGATTCAAATTGTTTATTTTGTACTAATGTGTTTAAAAATGTTTAATGTGTAAACTCTTTTGTCATGTGTGTGACTCCATGACTTTATGAGCCCTCTCTCCCCCTGTGTACATTATTGAAAGGTGACGATCTTTCTAATAATGAAACACTTGTATTTTGACATTGTAAAGTGACGAGCCTACAATGATTAGTTGCACTATCATGATAGATATCATGTGACTTGATATCTGTGGATATGTCATGATAGTATCTTGCGGACATTTTGATAGATATCATGAGACTTGATTGTTAGGAATAAGGTGTCTCAACCTTGATAATTCCTATTCTTATTATTTGTTTTGTAAAATGTATTTCTGCAAATAATGTAATTATGTGAGTGTACATGTCTAGTTTGCATGTTGATGTGTCACTCCACTTAATGTGTCGGCATCTTGAATTGTGTGTAAGGAGATCATGGCTGAAACGGTTATGACGGATTCCTATGACACGTAAGAGCTATGTCCGGAAGATTCAATGACAGGTGAAGACATGTGGCAATTGATAAAGTTGAGTACTGTACACTCTTCCACGATAGTGGGGTTCGGGGCATCGCCCCGAAAAAAATTTTCGAGTTCCTATTTTCTCGGAGAATGGTAAAACCCTAATACAGTTATCTTCGGAAGTTGCCCTAAAAGGGAAGCGCATGATATAAGCGTTTTTTAGGGTTGCGAAGATTTGTGATGTGAGTGTATTGTTGGAACGTTTTTTCATGCTGCCGCATTTTGTCTTCAAGGGTTGGAAATCTCCTGAAAGAACTTGCATTGCAAGTGTGTTGTAACCGTTGTGTTGAAGATAATACATTGTGCAGGTTTTGGAGTGCTGGGGTTTTTTACCGAAAGGTTTTCCCCAGGGTAAATCATTGTGTCATTCTTCATTTTCTGTATGTATGGTATATTGCTGCAATATCTTTGTTAAGTAGATTAACGAATCTGAAATTGTAAGGGTTTAAAACGAATTTGCACCATACTTTCCTTAAGAGATTAGTGTAGGAAGCTGTTTCCGCACCTGAGTTTCCTTACAAGTGGTATCAGAGCCTGATCAACTTTTGATCCTAGTTGTTGGGTAGGGTTTTTTGAGCTAATCTCAAGTTGAGTGGGAGTTTTTTTGTGCAGAGCATTCTGAATCTTATTTGCAGATTGAGATGGCAAGTTCCTCATACAGTAGAATGGAGGTGGAGAAATTTAATGGCACTAATTTCGAGTTGTGGAAACTCAAGATGGAAGACATGCTTGAAGACCGCGATCTATGGGAGGCTACTTCACTTGATGTGAAACCTGTAGCGATACCTCAAGCGGATTGGGATATCAAGGATCGGAAGGCTAAGGGTCTCATCAGACTCTGTCTAGCAGATGCCGTTCTTCTGAATGTTCTTGATGAGACTACTGCAAATTCTTTGTGGAAACGGCTTGGGTCTGTGTATCAGGCCAAATCTCTGGTGAATAAGTTGTTCCTGAGAAAGAAGTTGTATTCTTTAAGAATGGAGGAAGGTGGATCCGTAACTGATCATCTCAATGCATTCAATTTATTGATTGCACAGTTGGCATCATCTGGTGCCAAGATTGAGGAGGAGGATCGATGTATGACCCTGCTTTGTTCCTTGCCGGATTCGTGGGACCATCTTGTGATGGCTCTCGGAAGTACTATAGTCACATTCCGTATGGATGATGTGGTGTCTTCACTACTATCTGAGGAGATGCGAAGAAAGACTTCGGATTCATCTAAGGAAGCCCTTGCTGTTCGCGGGAGATCCAACGACAAAGGAAAGCAGAATGACAATAAGTCAAAGAAGGGCAGATCCAAATCCCGTGGGAGTTCTAAGACTCCTGGAAAGTCCAAGGCGAAATGTTGGAACTGTGATAAATCTGGGCACTTCCGGAGGGACTGCAAAGAACCGAAGAAGAAGAAGAAAGGCTCAGATTCAGCTTCTGAAAAATCTCAAGAAGATGGAGATGCTTTTATTGCAGCTTTGGCAGCCCATGCATCTGATGATGTGTGGTTAGTAGACTCGGGTGCTTCTTTTCACATGACCTCTCATCGAAACTGGTTCTCAAAATATGAAGAGTTTGATGGTGGAAAGGTGTACTTGGGTGATGATTCTCACCTAAAGATAGTTGGACGCGGAAGGGTCACTATCAGATTTCCTGATGGACGAGTAAAGGGAATCAATGGAGTTATGCACATTCCGGGTTTGGCACGAAACCTATTATCTGTAAGTATGTTGAATGATGTAGGTGTGCAAGTTGTTTTTTCGAAAGATGGATGCAAGATGATAAGAGGATCTATGGTGCTCGCTAAAGGTACTAGGAGAGGTACTTTGTTTCAGCTTGATGCATGCATTGCTCAATGCAATAGTTCTTCTGTTTCAAAGAAGAGAGCGGCTATCACTTCATCCCCACCATCTGAACGAGCAGTAAAGAAGATTGTGGCAATGGGTTCCGATGGCAGTGCAGTAAGTGTGCCTAAGGGTGTAAACACTTTGGAAGGCAAGCTTCCTGCAGAAAAGACAATGTTGTGGCATATGAGATTTGGCCACATTGGTGAGAAGGGTCTTAGGACCTTGAAAACTAAAAATCTCGTTGAGGGGCTAAATGATTGTAATCTCGAATTCGATTTCTGTGAACACTGTGTTTATGGTAAGCAAAATCGTGTTCAGTTCTACTCTAGTTCTCACAAGTCTTCTGGACTTTTGGATCTTATTCATTCTGATGTTTTTGGTCCTGTAAAAGTTCCTTCTATCTCCAGTTCTGTATATTTTGTATCTTTTATAGATGATTACAGTAGAAGGACTTGGATATATTTCCTAAAAAGTAAGACACAGGTTTTCAGTCGGTTCAAGGAATTTAAGGCTCTCGTGGAGAATCAGACTGGTAAAAGAATCAAGTGTGTGAGAACTGATAATGGTGGTGAGTTTTGTTCCACAGAGTTTGAACAGTTCTGTAAAGAACGAGGAATCGAGAGACATAAGACAACTCCTTACACCCCGCAGCAAAATGGAGTTGCAGAGAGAATGAACAGGACACTGATGGAGAAGGCTAGGAGTATGCTTAGTGGAGCTGGCCTAGAACAAAAATTTTGGGCCGAAGCTGTTGCCACTGCTTGCTATCTGGTTAACAGATCTCCTACATCAGCTCTTGTTGGTAAGACACCCATGGAGGTGTGGTCTGGTAAGAAGCCTTCAATTAGACATCTTCGTGTTTTTGGTTGTGAAGCTTATGCACATGTTCCAAAGGAGAAAAGATCTAAGTTGGAAAACAAAGCTGTCAAATGTATTTTCATCGGATACAGTGTTGGTGTGAAAGGATACAAGCTTTGGAATCCTATGACTAGTAAGGTGTTGTATAGTAGAAATGTTATTTTCAGAGAGCTAACATCTTCTCCTATTGTGCTACAACCAGATGAAAAAGAAAAGGAAAAAGATGTTGTTCAGTTTCCTCCTACCCCTGAGAAGACTGAACAGAGAGACCATGTTGGGTCTAATGATGAGGAGAGCTCTAGCAGCTCTGATAGTTCGGAAGAAGAGGAAGAACAACCTCAACCTCAGCCCTTGAGGAGATCCATGAGAGAAAGAAAGCAACCAGAAAGGTTTGGTTATTCTATGTTAGATTCCAGTTGTGCTTTTGCTTTGATTACTAACACTGATGAGCCTAGATCTGTGAAAGAGGCTTTGGGCATGGAAGATGCAGGTTCCTGGATTGAGGCTATGGATGATGAGATGGCTTCATTGGAGAAAAACAAAACTTGGGACCTTGTACCTTTGCCTAAAGGGAGAAAATCTGTTGGCTGTAAATGGGTGTTCAAGAAGAAATTCTGTGCAGATGGCAGTGTTGAAAGGTACAAAGCTAGATTGGTTGCAAAGGGGTATTCACAGGTAGAGGGAATAGATTATGGTGAAATATTCTCTCCTGTTGCAAAGTTGACATCCATTAGATTTCTGTTATCTCTTGCTGCATCATATGATTTAGAGATAGAACAGATGGATGTGAAGACAGCTTTCCTTCATGGTGATTTGGAGGAAGAGATTTATATGTCACAGCCTGAGCACTACATTGTTAAAGGTAATGAATCCTTAGTTTGCAGATTAAAGAAATCTCTATATGGTTTGAAGCAATCTCCTAGGATGTGGTACCTTAAGTTTGATGCCTTTGTGTTGTCAATTGGATTTGTAAGATCGAAATCAGATCATTGTGTTTATTTCAGAGTTGAAAATGATCGCCTTCTTATTGTTGCATTATATGTTGATGATATGTTGCTGTTTGGGAAGGTAAGGGTATGATTTCTGATTTTAAATCTCAGTTGTCAGCACAGTTTGAGATGAAAGATCTTGGGGCAGCAAGGTACATCTTGGGTATGGAAATCAGTAGAGACAGGTCTAACAGAAAACTCTGGTTGAGTCAGAGTAAGTATGTGAAGTCTGTGTTGGACAGGTTCAGCATGGCAGATTGTAGACCACTATGTGTTCCTGTTTCAATGGGAACAAAGTTATCTGTAGATGATTGTCCAAAATCTCCTAGTGAGGTGGAGGACATGAGTAGAGTACCTTATGCTAGTGCAGTTGGCAGTCTTATGTATGCTATGGTCTGTACTAGACCAGACATTGCCCAAGCAGTGGGAGTCCTAAGCCGGTTTATGGCTAACCCTGGACGGGTACATTGGGATGCAGTTAAGCGAGTATTCAGATATTTGAGGGGTACATCAGATTACTCCATATGTTACCATGGTAACTCTTCTGGATCTCCACATTCAGTTTGTATTCGTGGATTTGTGGATTCAGATTGGGCAGGTGATATTAACAGCAGGAGATCCACCAGTGCTTATGTTTTCACTATGTTTGGTGGTGCCATCAGTTGGATGAGTAAGCGACAACCTGTGGTTGCTTTGTCCACTACAGAAGCTGAGTACATGGCTGCTACTCATGCTTGTAAGGAAGCCATTTGGCTTAGGAGATTGTGTTCTGATGTTGGTGTTGATGCAGAACAGATTACTATTTGGTGTGACAGTCAGAGTGCTATTTGCCTTGCGAAGAATCCAACTTTCCATGCCAGAACGAAGCACATTGATGTGCAGTTTCACTTTGTGAGAGATATGGTGGAAGATGGAAAGATAAATTTGGAGAAGGTAGATACTGTGAAGAATGTTGCAGATGCATTAACGAAACCAGTGGGCACTGTGAAGTTCAGATGGTGTTTGGAGTCTATGGGCCTTTTGGCCTATAGCGGTTAATTCCTGTTATGTTCCTATTGCTCTTACAAGGTGTTCGACAAGTGGGAGAATGTTAGGAATAAGGTGTCTCAACCTTGGATAATTCCTATTCTTATTATTTGTTTTGTAAAATGTATTTCTTGCAAATAATGTAATTAAGTGTGAGTGTACATGTCTAGTTTGCATGTTGATGTGTCACTCCACTTAATGTGTCGGCATCTTGAATTGTGTGTAAGGAGATCATGGCTGAAACGGTTATGACGGATTCCTATGACACGTAAGAGCTATGTCTGGAAGATTCAATGACAGGTGAAGACATGTGGCAATTGATAAAGTTGAGTACTGTACACTCTTCCACGATAGTGGGGTTCGGGGCATCGCCCCGAAAAAAATTTTCGAGTTCCTATTTTCTCGGAGAATGGTAAAACCCTAATACAGTTATCTTCGGAAGTTGCCCTAAAAGGGAAGCGCATGATATAAGCGCTTTTTAGGGTTGCGAAGATTTGTGATGTGAGTGTATTGTTGGAACGTTTTTTCATGCTGCCGCATTTTGTCTTCAAGGGTTGGAAATCTCCTGAAAGAACTTGCATTGCAAGTGTGTTGTAACCGTTGTGTTGAAGATAATACATTGTGCAGGTTTTGGAGTGCTGGGGTTTTTTACCGAAAGGTTTTCCCCAGGGTAAATCATTGTGTCGTTCTTCATTTTCTGTATGTATGGTATATTGCTGCAATATCTTTGTTAAGTAGATTAACGACCAAAATTGTAAGGGTTTAAAACTAATTTGCACCATACTTTCCTTAAGAGATTAGTGTAGGAAGTCATTCCGACTGAAGCTTCCTTACATTGATATCAATTGAAGATCATTATGATCCTTATGAGATATTCATGGTGGATATGTATATATATCCGTGGATATGCCATGAGTTATTATGGTAGACATCATGTGACTTGATGTCAGTACACATACCATAATGAAGATGTGTTATGAAGAATGTCATGTGACTTGACACTTTTAGTATACCATATCTTCTGATATCACGAGTAAGGTAATATCACTTTATACTTGTTTGGAGTTATTTTCCTTAGCTAAGAGGGAGTGTTGAAGATAGATAGCTTCGGTCAGATATAAATGATGATTGAATTTATTCATCATCATCATTTATATCGAAATCTCCAAATCCTAAGTATATGTTTTCGATCTGCATTGAAAAATATAAATGATATATATTCAAATCGAACTAAATCTAAATGCATAAATATAAATTATGTTTGATCATTGTTAAGAGGCTAATCGTCGGTTGTAATAGACGAAGGGACTAATAACTAAAGACACATCCGCTCATGAGACATGTCGCTCATGAGACGTGTCTCATGAAGACATGTCTCTCACGAGATGCGTCTCCCTAAAAGTCGTGTCTCCCTATCTTGGGTCGTGCCCTCCTTACCCATATTTATGGGAGATCGGATCCTCTAAGTAGATAGTCGAAATCAATAAATTACTCTGTTCTTGAGGATTGAAAATATACAATAGAATTTTTCAGACTTAGTACTTCATATATTCAATCAGAAATAACTTTGACATCAACTGCATTATTTCTAGTTCATTTAAGTATATAATCTGATAGATTTAACAATAACAATCTACCAAAAGACTGAGAATCTCTCTTCTAAATAATAATCCAGGTTTTATTTGCAAATTAACCCCATGTGGTAAGGGCCCAAATGGATTCCTCTCTACCTACCTACGTGGAAAATAAAAACAGCATGGCCATACAGAATCAGAGGGCAAAAGTCCCTTTTGTCTCCTGGCTGGATTATTGAAGCTAGAGCAAAGGGAAATTTTGGTTACAACCTTAAAGAAAGAGGAAAAGGCATTCTGCAAATCCAAATTGGACGATGAAGACCCCATCAAAGAGATGGTTAAGCAGTAAATGTCTATTCCCAGAATGGAGCCTCATTTTATAGAGCTGGAGTTATCTCGAAAGCATACTAACTCATTTAAATGGACTGTGAAAACATCTTGACTTCTAAGGTTAAATAATTACACCAAGGAAAAACACTCTCAGTTGTGTTCTCGTGCCATCCTCTTTAACAGCCTGCAACACAAGCAGGTTAAATTGAAAAACTGTTAAACAAAATATAGTGGGTGACAATCAAATCTCCCTTGTCGGTCTCTTTGTTTATGCTGGTTACGTTTGAAAGAGAAAATTTTAAAGCTCTTTTACTAAATTGAGAAATAAAATAAAACTAAAACAATATCAATGGATTTGCTCAAAACAAAGCGAACAACAAACTAAAGCTCTAGAGGAGATTTTTCCCTCCATGATTTGTTCACCAGAAAACTGTCTCGATGTTGCTTGCCAAGTGCAAACCCTGAACAAACTTCTTCTTTTGCCTGAACTGCAGGACGTCCTCGCACCATGTTCTTCCTATGAAGCAAACTTAATCCTTGAAAATTAAAATGACCATAACATTGGTGTCATAACCATGAATCATCTATGGTTGCCTTGTGGGCATGCAACTTAATAGAAACCAATGTGAGAGGAAATAATCTATTCTTTGTCATACAAGCCTTTGCTACAAGATGATGGTTAACTGATTTATCAAATACTTTGCAACAGTTATCTTCAAACACAACCTTATATGCTACAAGCTACCAAATACTTAAAAGATTATGTTGTAATTTTGGCACATGCAAAGTGTCATGAATAAAAGTAGTTTATCCTTGCTTAGTTTTCACTGTAAGGGTACCTTTTCCCATTACATCAACCTATTTATCATCACCAACTTTTACTTGACTTCTCACAAATTCATCTAATTTGAACAAGAGACCAGATTTACCTGTCATGATTTCAACATCCGCTATCTAGGAACCACACATTATTGTGATTTTCTTTTGCCAAATTGCATGTAAAGAACGTGGAATGTTTTGCATCTTCAAAAGACTCTTCAATATAATTGGCTCTTGACTTATTCAAATCAGATTTTTTCTTTCTACATTCAAATTCATAGTGTCCATACCTTTCACAATACGTGCATTGGATGCTTCTGCAATCCACGGAGCTTCTTCCTCTTCCTCCATTATTTCCTCTTCCTTTACCTCATCCTCTGTAATTAGAAGTAGACTCACCTTGAGATTTATTTGAATGAGAAGAAGGGGTTGTAGATTTTTCTTCAATTCTTACAACAGACTAGAAAGCTTGCACCAAACTTTCCATAGACCGTTGCATACGCTCCTCATGAGATTGCAATGAACCTATCAATTCTACAACTTTGGAAGTGGTGAGATCCTTACTTTCTTCAATGGCTATCACCATTGACTCAAACATTGGAGGAAGAGATCTCAAAAAAAAATTACAATCTTTTGCTGTAACGCTTTCCCCTTGAGTTTTAAGATGATTCACAATACGTTGAGTTCTAGTAATAAATTCTTGAATAGACTCAAGCTTCTTTAATCCTTAAATTTTCAAAATCTCTTCGAAAAAATTGAATTCTTACCAATCTTACTTTGTCAAATCCTTGGTATGCAGTTTGTAGAGCCTTCCGTGCATCCTTTGACTTTGTCATACCAGCTATACGGGGGAAAATTGACATATTCAATGCAGATTGAATGATAAATAGAGCTCGATTGTCCTTCTTCCAGTCTTCTTTCAATTGAGTTTGTTGATTTGCTTTTAAGGCATTCAAAGCATTCTGATCTGCAAATTCTATGTATCCCACTTCTACTAATTCCCAAAGATCTTGGGATAATAATAGGGTCTTCATCTTTATACTCCAATATTCTTAGTTGTCTTCAGTTTGTATACTCCAATATTCGTAGTCGTCTCCAGTAAACAATGGAAGCTAGAATGGAAAATTGCCACCATTTGCCATTCTGATATTTCTTGGAGAGAACTATTACCCTGCTGCCCAAAAAAAAAATCTGCAACCTGCTCTGATACCAATTGAAAGGCAGAATTTTAAAGCTCTTATACTAAACTAAGAAATAAAATAAAACTAAAATGATATCAATGGATCTGCTCAAAACAGAACGAACAGCAAACTCAAAAAATAATTGGCTGTATTGTATTCAACTGTATGAAAAATCTGCTACAATCATCTCTATATAAAGAGATTTAAGACAAGCGAACAGGCTGAAAGGAAAAAATAAAGCTAGATAAAGCTAAGAAAAACAAAGCTAGAAAAGACAAAAACTAAAAACAGCGTGACAATTGATCATGCATATCTTCAATGTTGGCCCGACAGTTGTGAGCTGATAATGTCATATCCCCGCAAATATAGAGCAGATCGCTGAGTCATCCAATCACTCAAGACAATCAAATTAATATTAAAAGGCAAACAATCATTATGCAGCAAACAAATCAAGTTATGGAAGGTCGCGATTATGAAAGAAGATGGTTAATTGGTTAGATAATACTAAAACGTCCAAACAAAAAGACGCCTCCTTTCGCATGAAGAGAAGTAACTAAGGGAAGGTGTACAGTGGAAGACGATCAGCAATACCATTAATAAAGTTAATTATTCCTAACTACAAGTATTAATGAGAGTTGCACCCCTTAGCAAATAGATAACCTGAAAGGTTATGTCTCTCAATCCCATCGTGATATAAAGGGGGAACCATTCAAAGCAGAGAGGATCATCATCGATTATTAGAAAGATATACATCAGGAAAAGAGAAAGAGAGGAAAGCACAGCAAGGACCTGTGCGGTCCAGCCCAGCATAACAGTACAACAGAAATATATACCTAAACAAGAGTATATCAAATCCATTCCATATTCAGGTGTGTTTCCGCCATTTACTATCTTGCATCTATATGAATATGAACCTGCATACTAAAGAAATGTTAAATGTGTGTTTTCTGCAAATAATTGTTTTCCTATGCATATTGCTTATAAGATAGGAAAGAAGGATATCATATGATTCAATCAAAATTATGCTTGACTATCTGAAACCCGCTTTGTGGGAAGGGCTTGGGGTGAAGCGATAAGGCCTAAAAGATCCCACTTTCGACCTCCGCCCAATCCCACAATGAGGATGGGCCTGGGGTGAAGTGGTAAGTGTCAAAAGAGCCCACTTGCAACCTCCGCCCATTCCCACAAGTTGGCATGTGTCTTCCGGGAGTCGTGGCCTTGATGGGGAAAGCAGATACAAGTCACCAAGGGGGAGGGCTGTGGTATACAACCTCTTAGGCTTGGCATATGACTTCGGGTGTACCCATCATGTCCCTTCTCCCACAATTTTAATATGTTTGCTTTGTTAATAACCTATGGATGTAATGCAACTGTCTAACCCTAACAAGTATATATACATATTTGTTTATATTGTTCATGTGGTGAATGCAGGATCCCAATCCAAGATTACTTAATTAAAAGATATTTATTTAATAAAGTGAAACCTAACCCTAATTTGCTCCAATTGTGATCAATAGGCGAATTCTAGAGCAAATCAAGGAAGGGGACATTACAGTTAATGACGCCTTGGCTATATAAAGTTCATGGAGGCTTACAATGCTCCCAATTACAATATGTTGATTTTGTTCATTGTCAATAAGTTGTTGTTCAATCTAATAGTTACAATTTTTTGGTTTTTCCATCTGTTAATTGACTGGTAATCACTTTGTACAGATGCAAACCAGGAAAACATCATGGGGTTTTCCTTTTTGCAGAAGAAACTCCCTGGTGCGAGGCATTGGATAATTTTAATGGGGTCTGAGACAAACTTCAAGATGGGTATCTTCATTGAAGAAATGCGAGGCAGATAAGATCATTGACAAGAGGTGTTTAATTTGATTGAAAATTCAAATGCAATAGATAGATACCTCCAAGCCTTGCGTGCCAAGCCTGCGTCGACCAACACCTCCAAATACGTCCACCATTGCAGCCAACACTGCGAAAGTCAAA
The DNA here is from genome assembly GCA_007115665.2 of Sequoiadendron giganteum. Taxonomy (NCBI): domain Eukaryota; kingdom Viridiplantae; phylum Streptophyta; class Pinopsida; order Cupressales; family Cupressaceae; genus Sequoiadendron; species Sequoiadendron giganteum. The sequence goes on from CM021101.1 coordinate 673,229,195, forward strand.
TATAAATTTGAATTTATATATTTATGCCAAGAGGCGTAAGGGGTCTATAGTCATCGCTCCATAAATATGGACCATTTAAATATTATAAATTTCAATATATTTTATACCGAGAGGCATATACCCAAGGGGAAAAAAATTAATTCGAAGAGCTTGTACATTAAACAATTAAGAATAACATGATAGAAGTTTACATAATTAGTATATATATCCTTAAAAAAATTATAGTTGTATTAAAAGGAGTGGGGTAGACATTCTTATTTAGGAATCACTTAAGCACGAAGATTTGTTGTGGAGAGGGTTAAAGATCTTTAAGTCATCTTAAGAATTCTAAATCACCAATGAAACCAACACATTTCAATTAGGAGGTTAAAGTAGAACGATAGTCTTCATGTTATTCAATAATGAAACACTTGGTAGATTTCTCCTATAAAGAGGTAATGCAACCCTTCCATTAAAAATGAGGCAACAAAAATGACTCGTATTGAACTATAAATTCTTATTTAGAGTTTACAAATCAAGAATTATATGCTAACATACTATGCTACTTGTAATTCAAATGACAGTTGTTAGAGAGAGAATTGTTGACCAAAGTAAGAAGAAAACATGTTGCAATAAAATGAATTCCATAAAGAACTCAAGAGTTTATCTTGGAAGCCCTCCAAACAAAGAAAAATTAGATTGTGGTAGTGGCAAATACCATATTACCTATATTTAAATAGTAAATTGACAATTTACAATGAGTATGCAAATGATACATATACAATTTGTTTATTGTTCTATTCAAAAGCACCTTGAATATGGATACAATCTTTTGTTGGTGTAAATAGATATTTCACCTATCTAATTCATTTACAGGTCCTATTTATATGTTAAGTTTGCATAGGTCTTAAGAATCTTTCTAGAAGTCTTAGATGTCATGTGATTTTATCTTATCTTATCATGTCATTTAATACTTGTTTCATAGGTCATTTAATATTTGATGAGTTAGTTATATCATGACATAGGAGTAAGACATTTGTCATGATCTTGTCTAATCATATGTCTCACCTTGGCTATATAACCAAAGGGTTCTCATTTGTAAATCATTCCAATTTTATTCCATTACAATCTTGTGCATTGTATATGATCATATTTGTTCTAATATTATCTTGCATCCATTATTGCAAATTTATGCTCTTGTTTATCTCTCTTGTAGAAGATTATTTTTTATTTTACAAGTGATTTGTGTTTAAGTTATTAGAAGGCTACAAATCTTGGTGGATCTTGAAATTTTGAGTATACTCTTCTTTTGCACCATATTATGACATGGAGAATTAAAAATACTTGATAGAAATAACAAATTTGGGGTTTTCTCTTTGTGGCTTTATATTGCAAGTTCATTTTGGAGCATGTTAGTGCAAATCTAAGCTCACTATTGAGTTTAGAATATCCAAAAAGTCAGATGTAAGCTTTGTTTCACTCAATTTGACCACTGTATGATATAGTTGCAAACTAGGGTTTGAAGCTCGGATTTGGAGAACAACTTTTTATTATTGCACTTATAGCCCAAATGGATTTTGTCATTACATTTAGATTACCCAAAAACCCTTACTTTCATATAAAATTTGTCCATTTTAGATGAATTTAATTTTTGGCAAATTTTATTTTACTAAGAGGGTTGTCACTACAAGTTAAATTCAACTTTTTTTCAAAAACTCATAATTTTTTATCAAGAAGTTGAATTTTCACAAAATATATCATTAAATATTTGGTTTTATGTACTTTGTAGTGGTGCAAGTTTCATTATTAGATTTAGATATTGGTGAAAGTTATTGTTGTTTAAATCCAAATCTCTCATTTGGACTACCGAGCTCATAATTTTTTGTCTATTTATCCAATTTTTGTGATTCTTGTGAAATTGGAAAGGTATTGAGGACCTCTGCAATTATATCCAATCATGTTTTCCAAATTCAACCCTAGGTATCTCTTATTCAAATTTGTGCATATTTACATTCTAGTTGATAAATTGCATATTGACATGTGGAGAAGATTAATCTTTTTGAAAAGCATTCATTCTCAATCTAGACCATATTGAAAAATTATAGTTTAATTTGAGGATAATTTGAGTTTAAAGATCTCAAATTTCTAAGATCATATTATTGTATTTTTTCATCTTTGGTCCGTTTTAGCAATGTAAACTCTAGAAAGCAATTATGTCATTGTAATTACACTACATATAAAGTGTCAAAACATAATTTTGGAGAGATTTTTGATTAAGTGATTTGGGAAGGGGGTCTCTTGGTGCATTATTTTGATATTTTTTATAGTTCTCTTCTTTTTCATGGATCATTCTAAGGTTCCTTTGTTCATATCATACAACTATTTAACTTGGCATCAACATGCATGGAGTGCTCTAATGCATCAAGGTCTCACTCTATATGTTAAGAATAAGGTACTTGAACCTAAAGATGATGATAAGATAAAATGAACGATTGAACGTACTAAATCTCCTAGATGTTATTGTAGCTTAATTTCTCTAGATCTTTTTTTCAAATTGTTCAATCATGTAAGGATTCCCATGAAGTTTGAAACAAATTGAAAATATTGTATGGAACTACAGATGATGTAAAAGATTATCAAATTGATAATGAAACAATGAACCTTGATCCTAAGAAGTTTAACAACATCCAGGACTACATAGCTAAGTTTGATGATCTGAGAGAGAAATATAAAGCATGTGAAATTGATAAACATTCAACATTTGGTTGGTCTATAATGAATTGAACAAACTTGGTCTTGATTATGCTTGGTCTTGATTATGCTCCTTTTGTTCTAGCTTTCATTCTCATAGGTTAATTATGGGGTATGCATAATCCACATTCAAATCAAGCACAAAATAAATCCTCTTCCAAAGAGAAATCATCTAAGAAGGAGAATCCTACTTGTTCATATTTCAAGAATCTTGGACATGTTGAACATTCTTATTATAAGAAGGATATTGATGAATTGAAACATCTTCTCAAAAAGAATTATATTGATCTACCTTCTAGAATTTCTGAGTCAACTTATTCTTCTTCAAATTAATCTAATGAGGACAAAGGCCATGCTAGTATAGTTACTATACATCAGGTAAAAAAAATTCAAGCCCTTTTTGCTTCTACAAGTCTTGAATCAAGGAGATGGTTTCTAAATTCAGGAGCATCTCACCATATGGCATCTTCATGGTTTATTTTCCCTTCTTTTGAGACTTGTGTTATGTCACCTATTTTTATGGGAAATAATACTTACATGAATATAATTGGGAAGGTATCTATTGATATTAGGGAGGGAACTTTCAACGATTTTTTGTGTGTACCTCATTTGTCAAATAATATTCTTTTCATCTATCAATATACCCATGGTGGAGCGGGGAGGAATATGGAATTCACTCTTGATTCAGTTATCATTAAAGACTTGGAGAGTAGAGAGATTATTGCTAATAAGATGGTTGATCATGAATTTCGATTTTACACCTTTGTAGATTTTTCTTTTGATGATGGCTTTGATCCTTCAACTGTTGATCACACTTCTAGTTGGACTATGATTTTGAGGAGACCTTTGGCTACTTCAACTTGGGTATTCTCACATGTGATCCCTTTTTTTAGCCTTGAATTCCATATCCTCCATCTTTTTTTGCATTTGATGATGCTTGTGTTGTCACAATTTTGGCCTCTTGTGGTTAAGTGCAATGGGATATACATCATCTTCCAAATGTGGCTACATGAGATGAGTACTTGACAAACATTGCAAGTTTGTTTGTTGAGTCCCACATTTCAAATTTCGGAGACACCATTGATGCATACATATCCTTTTTGATGGAGATTATTCTTCTTCATTTGTTGTGAGGGAACACTCTGACCCTATTGTTCATTCTCTACATGATCATTATTCATAGTTTGACGTGATTGTAGATACTCTTGAACAAAATTTGGAGGAGGCTCCTTTGCCTCTAGAGGAGATATATTTATCTTTGGATTATGATCTACATTCATTTGTACTAGATTATGGATTATCATCTTCAACAATGTTGCTTAGAAGGCATGTTTGGAGTGTGTCAGTTTTTGACATCAACATGGAGATACTTGAGCATAGTTTAGAGACTTCAAACATCATTCTTCTTGCTTCATCATCCTTTCAAGAATGGGAAGACATCCTACATACTATATTGGTTTCTTTCTTCCTAAGGGGATGAATTTTGTTTGTCAAGATTGGCTCATCTTCAATATTCAATGTTGAGCATCTACCATCATTACAGGACACTCTATATCGAGGGGGAGTTGTATGATCTCTCTTCTTCTCTCATGGGGAGTATTTTTCTTCAATGGGGATTTGTTCTCATTCTTCAATGAGAGCATTTTTTATCTCTCTTTTGGAGGGAATTTTCATCCTATTGGATTTTCTCCTTTTCTCCATTTGTGATACATTGCATTTGTACATGGGTGCCTAACATTGCCTCATAGTTGGTACCCATATTTACATCATGTGCATAATAATCTACTCCCTAAATTATACTTAAGGAGGGTGATGGTGTAAATAGGTATCTTACCTATCTAGTTCATTTATAGGTCATATTTACATGTTAAGTTTACTTAGGCCCTTGGAATCTTTCTAGAGGTATTATGTGTCATGTGATATTTTCTTATTGTATCATGTCTTAATACTTATTTCCTAGGTCATTTAATATTTGATGAGTTATTTATCTCATGATGTAGGATTAAGACACTTATCATGATCATGTCTAATCCTATGTCTCACCTTAGCTATTTAACCAAGGGGTTCTCATTTATAAATCATTCTAGTTCCATTCAATTGAAATCTTGTGCATTGAATATTGATTACATTTTATCTAATATTATCTTACATACATTTTTACAAATACATGATCTCGATTTTCTCTATTATAGAAGGTTATTTTTTGGTTTTACAATGATCCTGGAGGCTTGAGTCCTTGGGTGACTCTAACATCTACAACTTTCTCCATTAGTTGTATATCTCCACTATTTTTCTATTCATTTATGCATGATGAATGGTTGAATTGCATTTTACTTTGCTCTATATGATTCCTTCGTTTATTCATTATTAAACCCAAGTCTGTATTCAATATTATATAGAGTTTCAAAACCCTAAGAAATGAAGAGACATGTGTGACCTTTCACCCCCATTTTGGAGATGGAAGAGACTATGCATTTTTTCTCCTCCTTGTTATGACTTTTCACCTCCCCTTGATGAAAAGGAGAAAATAGAAAATTCTTCTTCTCTAAAAAAGTGATAAAATAAATAAACTAGGAAAAGAGAAAGTAGGACATCAACTTCTCTAGGATGTCCGTTTTATGTTCATATAATTCCATATTTACATAGGTGTTATTTAAAATAAATTGTGATCTATAGGATCTAAAAATTGTATCAAGGTAGGAAATTTTAAACAAAAGACTAAATTAAAGTAAAGGGACAAATGTTGGATAATGCTACGAAGTTAGACGGTATTACAAGTGCAGAAGTGTCCTAGATGTTATTTCCTTTGCAAATGTGTCCAATGATACTACACATGTTAGAACTCTAAATTTGAACCAAACTTGAGTGCCTATAGATATTTTACTAATGGTCAAAATTGTTCTTGGGCTAGGGAGAACTATGTTATCATTAAAATTCTATAAACAGTTGAATGTGTGCAAGCATTAAAGGCATGTCCACAAATTCGATAATTTTGTACATTATTCTAAATCTCAATTTTGTTAATAATAGATAAAAATAGTAGAAGTAGGAGGCAACGATATTACCACTTGCAACATTATCTTTTTAAAATAATAAAGGAATTTAGCACAACAAATAGCCATTACTGTAGAAGTATTTTTTCCTCCACCTCTGAGGTTTTCTATGATAAAAATCAGCATGTGAGTTTTCATTTTTTTAGTCCAAGAATTATATATTTTTCTCTAATTGGTTTAAAATTTTAATTGTAAGCCAAGTAGGAAATAGTTTAAGTTTGGTTGACTTCTAAAGTATAAAATAAGAATTTATAGATCTCCAAATATGGGAACAACTTCACTATATGGGATCCAATGGTACTATTCTCTACAAATAACCATCAACAAAAATTATGTGCATGGTACAAGGTGAACTCCTCTATTAGTTGAGAAGGTTTTAGAGATGTTGGAATTCCAATATCATCTTCTTTGCATGCACCTCAATATAAAGGTATGCAAAGGTAAGGTCATATATTTTCTCAATAAGATAAAAAAGAATAACCAATAACACAAAATTTAAAATAACATTATTTATTCATTTCTAGGGCTAAAACATAATAGAAAATCTAAAAACCAAATTAGCAATATATGTCAGCTAAGATGTAAAAACCTCAAATAAAATAGTTCTCAAGGAAAAGATCCCAAATAAAAGGGTGATTGAAGGTTGTGAAACAACTTCTAAGTATACTAGGCTTAAGAGACAATCCTAAAAAAACTTGAAATTCTCTTGTTTGTGACAAGCAACACATCTTGATGACCTATTTGAAAATCCAAAAATATTTCTCTAACAAGAAGCCCTTATAAGACCAAATGCCATAAAAAATGAGAAGTTTTAGGATCAAAATTATACTGCCAAACATGTTCAATTTAATAGAGTCAAGTTTTAAGGGAGGAATCAAATCCCCGCAACTTTTTAAGATTAAAAATGATATAATAATAAGATTTGGTAACCTTGTAGAGAAGTCCAAGAGTATAATTCCTAAATGCAATGTCAAAATCTCACTACTAGTCCTTCCATTGAACTAGAGGTGGTTGAAGCCCAAGATTGTGCAGCATAACATTAGGTACAAGCTCTTGAATGTGAAGGATGGAAGGAAAAACATCATGATAAATCTATAATTTTTGTTGCAATATCAATCGTGGGGTCCAATCTCTATCAACATAAAATCTATAATGGTGTGGGTGTTTGTGAGAGAGAAAAAGAGCTTTGATTCTAGGTATTTTCACTAATGGAAAATTATAACTATTGATAGTTAAAGTCCAACAAAGGTTATATTCATTTAAAGAGAGAACAACATTGGATTCATATCTAGAACACTCAAGGGAGGGATTATAAATCCTTATGTTTTGAAATTCTCTTAAACATAAAATAATCTATAATCTCGACAAAGTCACTAATAAGAAGAAAACAATGTGGAAGCCAATTCCTACCAAAAAAATTCCATAAGTAAAACTAGAGGCAATACAATGCCTAAGAAGAATCTTCTAGGACTCTAAGTCATCAAGTTCCTAGATGACCCACTTAGCACAACACATGATTTTTTATTTATAAACATCAATGTGTCCATCTTACCCTTTCCTATAGTAAACAACGAAAGTCTAAGGCCACTCTATGAAACCCTCTACTTTTTTTGGAATTGACCTAGAAGAAGTCATGCAAGATTTTGATGATATTATCATTCTTTAGAATGGATCAATGAGAGAAGTAGTAAACATGAGTAATTGCTAACACTTAGGTCTAATTTTGAATTTTCTAGTCAAATAAAGAGACCTAGTAATCTAGAAGGATATATATTTTTAATTATTTACATAACATGGCACCACATGGTGGAAGGAAAGCAATTGAAAGAAAATGAAACACAAATACACTTGAAAAACTCCCTTTTCTCAATTCACTTCCATGTAAATTACATTCAACTAAGTGATTGGAAAGGCCTTTATCTATAGTATTGAGTTTTATTTCATTAAAGGCTCAACCTAGATTCCTTATGATATTAAGATAATTCATAACTTCTTTGAAGGAGGACTATTTTTTGTAAGTGCAAAGAAAAATATGAAAAAAGTGTTCATTAATGAGTTTTTTATGAACTGTGATGGATCCCAAAACCACTAATTCAAAATATTATAACATAAAACTACCTTCAAGGCTAAGGAGTGTCTTTAAGAATATAAAACTAAGGTTAATCTACAAATTATAGAGATTTAAAGACCATGGATGAGAGTGAATAATATTTCCTAACCTTTGGTCTCATCCTAAACCCAAGAGGGTGTTCCCAAAAGTATCCAAAATAGGATTGAGGTTGTTCAAAGATAAGACAATATGATAATTAACAATTATGTCTAATGAAAGTTTCACCCCAAAGACTATCACTAGGTTAACGACTAACAATCTACACACATGACCCCTTATATAGTTGACAACAATATCATTGTCGAAAGTGCAAGATGAAGGAAAGTGTACATGGTTAATAAGATGATCAATTAGTAAGGATTATAAATAATATTATCCCTATTTAAACTAGGAAATCATGAATTGCAACTATATTGAAACTAGTTTTAAACCATGATGAAAGATATGTTCATTTCTTGAAATGTGTGATTGAATCACTTGTTTCCTAGATCAATGCCTATCAAAGGGGTTACAAAGTCACAATTCACAAGAGGGGGAAAACATCATATAAAATCATAGAGGAATAGAACAAAGCATAAAGTATATCAGGGATAGGTATGAAACATAAAACATACTTAATGATCCAAAAATATATTGTATAAATCTACATGTAAGAGATAAATGATCATTATAAGGCTTATAATGTTTTAAAATTTTGTTACATTTATCAAATATTCATTACATCAATATCAACAAGTGTGATACGAGAAATTTTAATAATATTATATAGATTCCCCTAAAGTACATAGACAATCATGGAAGCATTCCCTATCTAACACTCATTACAATATTCATACCTACATATGCTTTAGAAATTGACTATCCTCCTATAACTAGATGTTCAACACTTGAAACCAAAAATTCCACCTAACACTTAAAATTATACACTAGAAACAACAATGATCAACCCTTGAGAAGAAGGACAAACTAGTATATATAGCACTCATAGAACCAATGCTTATATGCTCATTGAAAAATTAAAGGGGACCAAAGTGGTTGAGGAATAAAATGTAACTACATGTAAATCTCACAAGATTTTAATGGTTGAGATAAAACCCCACTCAAAAATGATAATATGGATCATGTAGGGTAGCTTGGTAGATGAAGATTTAATAAAAGTATTTGTCGCAATCGATGGGTAGATACACTATACAAGGGAATAATGACACCTTCAAAACGTTTGAAATAATTTTAATCATTTAAAACTTCATTAAGAACTTTCCCCTTCTCTTTTATTGGAGTTTCAATCTAAACACAAACCCTATTATATCTTCACAAACTTCATGAACTTGTGAACTTTGTGACATTTAGAACTCAAAAAAAATTCTTCTACTTTTTATTCTTTATCTCCTTTCATTTCTTCTTTTCTTTTGTCACACATTTACAAATTGGTGAACTCCATTGCACTTTCATAAACTTCATGAACTATGCAACTTTAAGAACTCAATGACTTGTCCTCTCTTTTTTCTCATTAAATATTCACTCCTTTCACTTTCTTGTTGTAATATTGCACATTTTGTAAATTTAAAAACCTATTGTACTTTTTTTAGGTTTGTGAACCTATGAAGAATGTGACATACTAAACTTTCCTCCTCTGTCACACTTTTTGTGACCTAGAAAACATGCGTTGCATCATCACAAAGTTCATGAACCTACAAACCATTCAATAATAAAAACCTCGGAACTTTGCTTAACTCTTTCACCCCTTGTCCAAATTTTGGATCTTTCCACATTGCAACTTCAAGTAATTTCAAAACTTCATCAAGATTTTGTGAAGTTTGAGAATTGGGAAAAACCTTGACATAATTACTTAATCATTTCAAAGGCTTTTGGATGACATCAACATGAATAGAGGGGCAAGAAGGAAATAAGGAATGGATATGGTAAAAAAGGAAGCATGGGTAATGGGGCATGTGGTGAAACAAAAATCATGGAGGTGGATGCCAAAAAAGACCAAGCACTAGGGAAACAACAGGATTGGGGCATCAAAAAGAACTCAAACCTTGGGACTTAGTTCCTTATTCCAAAGTCCACCCAAAATGTCATAGCCTAAGAAAACATAAAGGCCAAGGGAAATCCATGAACAATTAATTTTTTTAGTGAATAACTAACCTTCAAAACTCATGGAGATCTAAAAAGGAATGTCACAAGCCATAATTAGGAAAAAATAGCAATTACTTAGTTGAATTTTATAGTTTTTTGATGGGATATCAATAGTGGATCTAATTGGGGATGTGTGTCACTTGTGGGCATAGTGAGAATCTAGAAGAATTTTTTGGAGAATACCATAGAAATAATAGCACACCAAATATGAACTAGGATAAAAGTATGACAAACAAGGTCCATTACTACTTTGGGGATAAAATATAATAGATAATACATGCACTCACCAATAAAAATTGTAACATGCCCCTTGTTCTACACAGTAATTTCCCTATGTTTTAGCACAAGTGAATTTAAATCTAATGGCTAATCATATAACAATAAAAAAAATCTTTCAAAACAAGATAAAATGCTCACATTATAGCAACAAATATCTTTTTCATTCATTCCATGAATGGTACAATATTTCCAAAGAAATAATTTCATAATCGAAATACAAAATACATTTTCCATCTTTCAAGAAATAAATATAAGTTACATACATAGCTCATCTGAGATCCATTGGCACTAGAAATATATATGATCCAGGAAATCCCCTTTCAAATCCTTGGCTCACTGCCTGAGAGGAGAAGCATCACTCAAGAAATTTTTTGCCATCCACGGACTAACTGCAGTCCCCTGCACATCTACCACATATGGTAAGATGGCCCTACCCTTTGACGAAGAGCTTTGGTCTGGAAACCACATAGTACTAGCCTATTTTGAGCTAGTGTTGTGTTCCACATAACTAGAGCTTTACCATACTAAACAGCTATGTTCTACGTGTATGAAAATCTTGAACTAGCATGTATAAGGGTAACACAATGAACTGACAGTGTAACTAGTGGCATATTACACCACTTTGGCCAAATTATTCACCACCCAATACTTTGAATGGACGTCACACTCTCACCCACCATTCTATCTCTATTTGTTAAGATCAAATATATTCTATGCATAGGCAATTCCTTCCATAGGATAATCTTGGTCCCCAGGAACAACCTATATACTCAACATAATCTATGACTCTACTACTAGGTTAAACATGTGTTTCCATAACCTACCAATTTAATTCTAGCTATAAGCTACAAGGATCTCACTTTATTGAGTACTTTCTACCATATGTATATATCTATGTAAAACAATCACTCCTTAATATGGAGTATGTACAATCACATCAAAAAATAGTGAAGTCTAATTATAACTATAATGATTATCTATTCTCATATGATGAAAACAATCTTTCCCCTAAGATTATTTATTTTCAAAAAGAAAAAAAAACATAATATAATTGATTTAAATCAGACAAACATAAATGAGTAAGATTTAGCATGCCTGCAAATATTTAGCTCCAATTGAACTTAGTTAGTTTCCAATCCTAACCTCTATAATCAGCTTGCTACTTGACAATAAATCACCTCTATACTTTCCCAAATCCCTCACAAATTCTCCCAAAAAATCTCTTTTAATCTACTCTCAAACTTCTCTCACAAAACTAAGGAAAAATAGAGCAACTCTCAAAAAAATACAGTAGAGTGCAGATTATACGTCCCAATGAGGTATAGAATGCCTTTATTTATACACAAAAATCAGCTTCCCAAGGCTAGAAACATGGTGGATGGATCGACACTTCTCAACTTGCATGGTTTGACTCAGCTTGGCAATTCAAAAGGTTGCAGGTTTAAAACATAATACTCAGCTAAATAAAAAAATAGGGCGTCCCATTCAAAGACAACAAGAATTTGTTTCAGATAAGCAAGGAATGGTTTAAACAGGTTGATTCCATATATGCCAACATTCACGAGACTTATTCTCTCATCTACTCTTATTTTCCATTGTTGTACAGAGCTCAACAAAAAGACTTCTAATGCAAAGAAAATATTCATAGTTTGGCGCCACATTATCCTCTATTTGTGCTTTTGGTGTTTTATAGTTTTGACAGAGTCAAATCTTTTAAATATTTTGCAAACATCTTTACAATACATACACTGACCAAGTCACAAATATGCCACGCGTCTTCCATCTTATATATTGTGTTCTAAATGCAAGTGGAATAATTCATAATACATGTCAATAGTGTTATATGTTTGTGCGCTTATTGTTGCGCCCATTCATTTGCATTATATACTATGGTTTCACATAGTATGTGCATGGTTATATTAATATCAACGCTTTACTTATATATAAACAACACTATATTAATCATTGAAATATAATAACAATATATATTTATATATTTATATATATGCTTTGCTTATATTCACTATATATATATATATATATATATATATATAATTTAACATGTTATTATATATATGTATGTATATATTTATATATCAATTCAAATGATAATAAATATATATCATTCGATATTCGAATGCATAGGCTTATTTCCATTTACTATTCAAATTATCTCGCACATGTAAATATATATATATACACATATATACATATGTATATTTATATATATATATTAATATACTTGTATGGGCGTTGTCCTCATGTCAATACATACATGTATATCAATATGCATATACTCATATACAGATGTATATATATGTCCATTGTATATATATATATATATATATATTGCCTTCAAACATTCATAAAAGAAATAATATCAAATTGGCATATACTCATTAAATATATATATACATGTCACTTTATCCATTCGATATATATATATTAGTATACTTGTATGGGCATTGTCCTCACATCAATACATACATGTATATCAATATGTATATACTCATATGCATACATATATATATGTCCATTATATATATAGATATATTACCTTCAAACATTCATAAAAGAAATAATATCAAATTGGCATATACTCATTAAATATATATATATATATATATGTCACTTTATCCATTCGATATTCCCATGCATATGGGTAATTTTTCCCATAGGCATACACATATATGTCTATCTATGTATAATTATGTACGTGATTACTCATGTGTATGAGTTCATCGTGGACATGTATATATATATGTATATATACGTTGTATGTATATGTATATCTCATCGATTGTACTCATAAAGTACTAAAAAATACAAAGAAACTCAAACACTTATTTTAAGCATGACTTCATAAACATCAAAACCTCTCCTAGCATTTCCATACAAAGTATCTTACCTTTTACAAAAAACTATTGACTTGACTATTCTATTAGTGTGTGTGTGAAAGCTCAGATTAGACTCTCCTAAGGGTTTCCAGACCAAAATCCTTCTCCTGAGTGATACTTCCCCTCCCTTCTAGAGACATGAACCTGCACCTGCAACCAATTTGTCACATTCGCAAAGGTAGTCAATTGATCACAAAACAATCATTTTCAATATATATTCAATAGTTAGAATAAAACACATATATAACATCCTTTTGAATCAACCATTTATTCATTCTATTTCCAATGATTCATATTGTAACAACCCCGATGTTATGCTCAGTAAAATTTTAAATTTTTCATCTCAAGTGAATGATCCATGAAGCCATAACATAGCAGTTAAATTTTTTATTTTTCATAATGTAAATTACATGCACATTTAAAATAAACATTATTCTAAACTTCCATTGCATTTCATTTTAATTTCATAAATCTTTCCATATCATAGATTTCATATTGAATAAACTCAAGTTTATCATTCATGATTACAACCTTCCATATACATGGGTACATGATACATACATAGCTCTTTTAAGCTTCATTTGCAATAGATATACAAACTTGTCTTGATGTCACCACATCGGTGCATACATTCTAAATGTCCTCGCTCCTTGGTGCATACACTCTAGTTGTCCCCAATACTGGCGTAAACATCCACAAACCTTAGATGCCAACTGATGAGGAGAAGCATCACTCAAGTTCTTTTCTACCAACCATGGACTCAAATGCGGTCCCCCACACATCTACCACATATGGTAAGATGGCCCTACCCTTCAACGAAGATAATTTTTGGTAAAACCCCATAACAATAGCCTATCTGAGCTTAGTGTTGTGTCCTACAAAACTAAAACTTGTAGACACTTCAATCCTGAACTTGCATGCATAAAAGGAACATAGTGAATTGACAGTGCAAATAGTGGCTACTTACACTACTTTGGCCAAAGTATTCTCACCCAATACTTTGAGTGATAGTCATCCTATTCACATACACTATCATATCTTGGTTTGGATTGTAACCATTCATATACTTTGCTTAGGTAATTTCCTTCCATATGTAATCATTAACCTCATAAATAACCTATTCCTCTTTTCCCAAAACACAATGGTATCTCTACCAATAAATCATAAGCATAAGCTACCCCCTTCAGTAGATATTCTAATCCTGGGTATAACATATGAGCTTTTCTAGTCTACAAATTAACTTTGCATAAACAACTTAACAAGCTATTCACTTCAATGGATAGCCTAGTCCCATGAATAACTTTATAATCTAAAGTATAGATACATAAGCTTCATCTTATCATAGAATAAATATTCATAAATAACTGACTCCTTTCAGGAATATATCACGACAATAAGTGATTCTCATCAAGAGTATAATGTTTATCAATGAATGACCTCAATCGATGAATAATCATATCAATAAATGATTCCATTCGAGAGTGTAATTTCCTTAGTAAAAAGGGTTATTCAAGGAGTAGAATCTTGTCAACAATATGACTTCACATCAAGAGTATAAAGCAACCAAACAAGTAACAACTCTGACCCAATAGGTAATTCCACCTATGGTTCCAAACATATATTATTTCATAAACTCAAGTGATCTACTTAACCACATAGGTGAGTCTCAACCTTGGTATACCCTAATCTTAGATATAATCTATAATCAACAATCAGTCTGATTGTCTAGGTTAATCTAAAACTATGTGCTTTAAACAAATCTCAACTACATAACCCATCCAAGTAGGTTTTTCTCAACCTAGGATTTCATACAATAGTAAAGTAATGATCAAGTGATCATTCACATATAGGATTATCAATATGACACCTCATCCTAACGTATCTTTCATACTTCCATTGTTGATGTTTTTCTAGACCTTATCATTCCTAAGGTTTCTTGACATTATAAGCTAACAGTGTAAAGTCACTTCATGACATTGATACATTTCACATTCTACATGTAGTGCAAACTATTTGTGTGTAGAAACATCGTCTAAGTTCCCATATAGGGTATATAAGAGTATTAAATCACTCCCATAAGCTATTCAAGCTTCCATCAATTATAATATATAATACTAATGATAAACAATCACTCCTTACTATGGAGTATGTAAAACACTCATTATATCAACTAGATTCTTTTCCTTTTTGATAAGCAAATAGATCATCTATCTATTTCAAGCAATCTAATGCATATCCAAATAAACATACAAGATATTCAATCTTTCACAAAACAGATAAAACATAAAGAAAGTAGAATCTCATGCATGTTAATTGCTTATTCTAATTGACTCACTAGATCTCAATTTTGGCCCTCTTTTAAAATCAACTTAGCAACAAATCCCTCTCAAATGATCTCACTAAATCTTCCTCACAATAACTCTCATCAAAACAAGAATCTCTCAATAAAAATGCAATAGAATGTAGCAACGTAATGATGTATAGAAGAAGAGTATCCAAATGAGGTGAGATTGCCTCATATTTATACCAAAAAACTAGCATCTACAACCTACAAACAAGGCTTATTCTATGACACTTCTCAACCAAATACCATCGCTCAGCTTAATAATGAAAAGGTGGTGGATTTCTATCTCATTACTCACTCAAACAGGATAGCAAATCGACCCAACTCTTGCCAACAACAGTTTGACTAGTTCATAAAGCACATGTTTCATTCTGGAAATTGACTTCCAAGTTAAATATACTTCTAAAAGAAACTTAGAATTCATAATATGACACCAACTATTCATCACATTTCCTATTTACAAGCTTTCTGTTTAAAACAAAGGAATAATTCAATAATCAGCTAGTTGTTTTTCACTATGTTGACTTGTTCCATGACAATGCATTTTCCACTTAACAAGTGAATCAACTTTCCTCTTAAAGTGTTGCCTTGTCTTCACAAACAACACATTTGCCTCCTCATTTAATATGCAACACTTGATATGTTTGCATATTAGTTATATGCGATGTGACATAGGTATTGGCTTCATGCATTTTCGATACATTATCAAATGATAATATATGCAGGCTTTAATAAGGTTGCATTCACTAGACAATATTTAGTGTGTGGTTTACCCATTGAACATATGTTGCGCCTCAACCTCATTTCACATGCTATCAAGATTAAATTTCAATGCTTAAAGGTTTTAAGAAATGTTAATATATATTCTCTACATATTTAAATTGTGCATACTTATAATAGCAACGTTTCCCCAAGCTTTCAAAACTCTTATACATAGGTTTGTGCATTATGATTATATTCATTCAATATTAAGCAACGCGTGGTTTACTATACCTTGGTTTGATTTCTCATACCTATGCTAACTCTATAAGAACACTATGCGCTATGAACACTTGCATTATATTATATATATAATATATGTATATATATACTACATACCATGTACATATGTATGTAAAACTTATATTCAATTGAGTCCCAAGTGACGAAAACAAGGTTTGTCAAAACCTAGATATCACACGAGCATCTATATTTGAAATAATCTTTTCAGGAATCCCATGTAATCTAAACACCTCTTGCATGAATTTTTGAGCTATGACAGGAGCTCCATTTGTCAAATTTCTAGGAATAAAATGTGCTACTTTGGTAAGTTTTTCCACTACCACCAAAATTAATTTCTCAACATAGGAAGACCCTACACAAATTCCATACTAATGACTTTCCACTTCCTCTCAAGAACATCATGCGTAAGCAACAGATCTGTTGCCCGTGATGATGTTCAACTTTCACACTTTGACACTCTAAGCATCTTGTTGCAAATCTAGTAGCATCACCTTTCATCCCTTTCCAGAAAAATAATGGCTTCACATCAGCCAACATCTCAGTCAAACTTGGATGTCTAGAATATGGTGCTTCATGTACCTCTTTCCATACCAGATTTCTCAACTCTCTAGAATTAGGCACATACATTCTTCCTTTGAACCTTAGCAATTCACTAGGTTTAAAATGAAATCCTTTGTATCTTGCATCATATGGATTATCTATAAGTGCTTGCTTAACTTGCTCATAATACTTGTCTCCTTTTGATTTTTGCAATACTTGACCCTTGAAATCCATTTGAATGGATACCATTGAGGTGATATGCCTTCTCGAACTTTGAGCATCGTCAACTTGATTTTATTTTCCCTTGATGTAGTTGATATTGAAGTCATAATCAGATATCAACTCCAACCATCTACATTGTGCATTCAAATTGGGTTGAGTGAACAAATACTTAAGACCATGGTGACTAGTCTTTAGTTCAAATGGATTTCCAAGCAAGTAATGTCTCCACATTTACAATGCATGAACTATTGTTGCTAACTCTAAATCATGTGATGCATAATTTTTCTCATAGGGTTTCAATTTTCATGATTCATGTGTAATGAACTACCCTTCTTGCATCAACACTCCTCCTATTCCCTCTCCCGACACATTCATTATGACAGTGAATTCACCCTCTGGATCCAGTACCTTCAATGTTGGAGCCATAGTCAACTTCTCTTTGAGTAGGTCAAATGCCGCTTGACATTTTTTCGTCAACTCAAACTTATTTCCTTTCCTTTGCAATGAAGTAATAGGAAATGCTATCTTAGAAACATTTGCAACAAACTTTTGATAGTATTCAACCAAACCCATGAAATTTTTGACTTTAGGTACATTTTTAGGTACTAGCCATTCTAACACTGCTTTTATTTTTGTTGGATCCACTAAAATTCCCTCACCCAAAATTATGTGACCCAAATATTGCACCTTCTTCTGAAAGAAAGTACACTTAGAGAGTTATCCATATAATTTATGTTCTCTTAACCGTTGGAGAACTACCTCTAAATGTTTGCAATGTTCCTCTTCATCCTTGGAGTAAATTAAGATATTATCTAAGAATACTAAAACAAACCTATCTAAATAATCCCTAAAAACATTGTTCATTAGGTTCATAAATGTTGCAGGTGCATTAGTAAGCCCAAAAGGTAAGACTGTGAACTCATAATGCCTGTATCTTGTTCTAAATTCAGTTTTGTACATGTCTTCATCTCTGATTCTCAATTGATGGTAACTTGATTGCAAATCAATCTTTGAAAACATAGTCGCACCTCGCATCTGATAAAAAATACCATCAATCCATGGCAATGGATATTTATTCTTTATCATAGCTTTGTTAAGCATCTGATAATCAATGCACAAGTGCAGTGTTCCATCCTTCTTCTTTACAAAGATCACTAGCGCTCCCCAGGGTGAGACACTAGGTCTTATCAATCCCTTTGATACCAACTCTTCCAACTATGCCTTGAGTTCCATTAATCCCGTTGTAGTCATTCTATAGGGCACCTTGGATATAGGTTCAGATCCTAGTACAATGTCAATAGAGAAATCGAATACCCTCTTAAGAGGTAATTCAGGTAGCTTATTGGGAAATATGTCCACAAATTTCCATAAAATTAGATACTTCTCTAAATCCATTTCTCTAGATTCCACCATTTCTCCTTCAATTTCTAGAGAATCTCGTGGTTCACAATCCATGACATTATCTTGAGGAGTGACTTCCTTAAGTTCTTCTATTTGACAACATATAGTTGGCAACCTTTCTTTTTTGCCCTAAGCATTTGCATGGAAGAAATCTTTCACAACTTAATCTCTCTTGGTGTTCCTTGCAATGTCACCTAATTTCCTAAATCATCAAGAGAGTCTACTACCTTGGAATGAAAATCCAATTTGGCTTTATGTTTCTATAGCCAATTCATTCCTAGAATGACATCATAAGATCCTAGGGGTGCTATGTACAAGTTCACTTCAATTAATAAACTACGAAGTTCGACCTTGGCTTCGAACAAGCATTGCTTCATCGTTGCTCTTTTCTGGTTTGCATACTCCACAACCCAAAACTTTTCCACAAATCCAACTTTTCTAGATATTTTATTAACTACTCTAGGCAAAACAAAAAATTTAGTTGCTCTAGTATCAATAAGTATAGCTATAGGCATACCAAACAAAATACCTAGAGTTTCCACTGGCATAACTTGGTATTCAACTTGTCGATTGTCCATGGCTGCATAGATCTTCTGCTAAAATGCAGTTCATTGAGGAGAAAGAGATTTTTTGTTTTCTTGAGATCTAGAAGGCTTGTTGGGACATTGAGCAGCATAATGATCCCCTCCACAAGTAAATCACCCTTTAATAGGTTTCTTCCTTCTTCCAGGCTTGTCAAATTGATTAGCATTCCCTCTAGAATTGTTGAAATTATTATTATTGTTGCTTCCTCGCTGATCTCTTCTTGGTTTGTTCTAGTTGTTATGAGATCCCTTAATCTCTTTCCTTTGAGATTCTTGTGTTTCAAAAAAATTCTTTGGCATTTGATTTACTTGAGACCCACCAAGCTTCTTCCAGTTTATATTCTCCTGATAAGTTGAAATGGCTTTGAGCTTCTTCTTGTAGAGGTTGAGAAAATACAACTTCACAAACCTCGAAGATCACCTGCATGCAAATAACCTGTCACAAAAGAAGAGATGGAGACAAACAATCAAGGGTTCTCTAAAAATTGAAAATGTATATATCAAAGAGAATGAGAGAATGAATTGATATGAAATACAATGGGATTAATCCTTATTAAAAGGAGATCATGCAAACCCTAAAGAAACCCTAATAGGAAAAACCCTAAAAGAAGCCCTAATAGGAAAACATTTAATAATTAATATAATTATTAAATGTCACTTTATGCAAACTAACGTGAAATCTTAAGAAGGGAATAAAGGTAACTTAATCAACATAATTAAGTTAAAACCTTTACTCTAACACCCCCCTTAAGATGAAACAATGCAGCTACAAACAAATGCAAGAAAACAAAGGTAACTACAATGCAGGAAGGCAAACATGGGTCCCGACAACTAGGCCAGATCAGGCACCCAAATACAACCAAATATCTGTAAAGAGGAGAAATAGAGAAAACCTCATGGGAAAAAGCTCTACTCCAAAAAGAGATGCAGAAAGCCAAGAAAAACGTCACTGAAGCAGAAGAAGTTGCAAACAACTATCGAAAGATGACTGCTATGGTGTTGAAGGACCTCCGCTGAAGATAGGATGATCAAGATCAAGAAGACAACAATTTGAATGAGTGCCCCAAACGACACTACTCGAATTAGGTGGCAAACAAAGGCAAACACTTGGAACAAAGATATAGATGGCACAAGAACCAATAGTTTGAAAACACTGATCAACTGAGAATGGAAGATTCCTTTCAAGGTGAAACCAAGGAAGAATTAGCACGAACAGTATAATACCCCCCCATAAAGTTGAACTGGGAGAGCTTGACAGATCCACTGAAATGGTGTGAAACACCTTGTAGTACATGAAGAAGAAGAAGCAACATCTAAAAGTGCACAAGAAAGCACCTGCAACTGAAAAAGTGGTGTGCAAAACAAAACACACATGCATGAGGCTGGAATCATATGGATCCACTGTCGTCGTGGAGGGACACTCACCAGACAAAGGTGTGATGGCAAAACAAAGGCAAACTACACAACCCCCCATGGCACTTTATAATACAGTGTGAGTACAAAATATGGCACAACCTTATGTGCTAAATCCCCAAAAATGTATGTACAATAGTGTGGCACTTTATCTCAATGCGTTTACATAAAATATTGCTTACAAATGATGCTCAAAATGCCCAAAAAAGGATAGAAAAGATGGAAATACATGAAGGACAGCCAAAAAATTGATTGTAGAATGCAGCAACAGAAAAAAATAAGTGATGAGACCCACACCACTGGAAAGATGACAGAACTAGCTTTCCGACGATATCTCGTTTGCCAAAAAATGATATCGTATGCCCAAGTTACGGCCTCCGGAAAAAAACAAATCCAAAGGGGAAAAAAGCCAGTGCTGGATTAAATTTGACGGTCATACGGCCGTCGCAGCAAAAATACTGGCTTAAATTTGACGGTCATACAACCGTCGCAGCAAAAATACTGGCTTAAATTTGACAGCTAAATGGTTGTCGCCGCATTTCTTCAATAGGGTTATTACAAAAAAATATGTTTTTTTATTAAAAAAAACAAATAAAAAAACAAACCTTAAATTTTATTTTATTTTTGAAATTAAATTAAAAAAGCAGGTGGGGATCGCCGCCTGCGGCTGCCAATGTACTGCCGTCGGCGGTACTGTCAACCGTCGGTTGGCATTAAAGCCGCCGACAGTCAGTAATACGCTGATTAGCGGGACAGAGGGCCCGTAGGCCTACAGTAGCAGATACCTGCGGGTACCCTGTACCAGGCTTGCAAGCCTTTAAATTGCGATTTTTTTATTTTTTTTAATTCTTTTGATTTTTTTTTCAGTTTATTTTTTTTTAAATCAACAAAAACAATGACAATATTTTTTTTGAAAAAAAAAAAATTGACGAAAATAAAAACAGAATTTTTTTTACCAGGCAGACGGACAGCCGTACGGCTAAATTTTTTTTGCCTCTCAAATCAACTATGTCCAAAATGGACAAATGAACAGTCGATTTAGGGGTTTTGGACCATCGCGGACGCAATGGCAAGGTCTGTTTGAGCTCAAAATGGTTTAAAATTGTAGGTATGCCCTGGATCAAAAAAATAAACCCCAAACCCTTGAAGCTCCAAAAATCGTCAAAACAAGAACAGGAAGCAGCAGGTCTGGAGCTCTGATACCATGTAGAAGTTGAGAAAATACAACTTCACAAACCTCGAAGATCACCTGCATGCAAATAACTTGTCACAAAAGAAGAGATGGAGACAAACAAGCAAGGGTTCTCTGAAAACTGAAAATATATATATCAGAGAGAATGAGAGAATGAATTGATATGAAATACAATGGGATCAATCCTTATAAAAAGGAGATCATGCAAACCCTAAAGAAACCCTAATAGGAAAAACCCTAAAACAAGCCCTAATAGGAAAACATTTAATAATTAATATAATTATTAAATGTCACTTTATGCAAACTAACATGAAATCTTAAGGGAATAAAGGTAACTTAATCAACATAGTTAAGTTAAAACCTTTACTCTAACACTTCTCTTGCTTGACTTCCTTTTTATATACTAGATCCATAGTTTTTGGACCATGTACATCCACTTCACCTCCAATTGAGATATTCAACCCCATGATGAACTTTTTAATATGAAAACATTCATCCTTCTGGTATATTGGCATGTACTTCAGAAGACGAGTGAAATTTTGCCAAAAATCATTCACCGATATATCACCTTGTCTCAAATTTTGAAAATCGGTTACTTTTGATCATAAAAGAGTTGAGGTAGCCATCTCTTTCAAAATCTTTCAGCAAACTCATTCCATGTTAAGGTTAGAGAACTAAGACCAAGTTCTAATCTCAAAATATTTTTCCATTTGTATTAACCAAGCCTCAATATCATCTTCACTGGTGCTTCCCTCAAATTTTGGTAGGGTAACTTTTCTCATATCTCTAGACAACTCAACTGCCACACGTTTCCTTTTGCTACTTCCAGATTTGGACAGAGATTCATCTTACCTACGTTGATTTGATTGGTTTAAGTCATGAGAATTTTCTCCCTCATCTTCATTAGGTATTTCTTCCTCTTCACCTAATGGAACTTCGTGATCTTTTTCTTTTCCTTTCACTTCTTGTTCAATATTTTCTATCCTTGCCCTAGTTTCATCCATGATCGTCAAGATACGATCCAACTTAGCTTTAGTATTATCTGGACCTTGTCCAGCTTCTTGACTTTCTCCAAGATTCGTCCTTGTTCTCACCATATTTTCAAGAAAATTTTATACCCGAAGGTTCATCTATATTAGATCCTATCATGGTTTACTTAATATATTGAAAACTTTTCAAAAGAGCAAACATTCACATACAAGAAATTCTATTTTTCTCAAAAGTTTTTGATATAGAAAATAGTTTTTCATTTAATGATAAGGATTTCAATTTCCTTTTGTTTATATTGAATGACTGTTCAAGTATTCAAGAGGAGAGTATCCATCAGATTCACTCTTAGATACATAGCTTAACGGGGTATACCCTTCAAACTTTTTGTTCATCCCTAATGTGATCTTCTTTATCCCAAAAAGGATAGTATCCCTCAAATTTATCTTTTGATACATAATTACGAGGTACATAACCTTCTGAATCTCCACTTGAGGATATGACAATTATTTCAGCCATGGGTAAAACACAAGGATCTCTAAACAACATAGTTTTACTGACGCTACATTTTGAGGGCATATCCCTAGAAAGTGATAGGAAGCCTGACTTTTTTGGAGAGATAGGAGGTAGATAGATGAAATTGGCTTCATTCCTCATCCTTCTCTTCTCATGGATTATTCGCGATAGAGTGTGATTGATTATCTCGACATCACTTAGCCAGACGACATTGTCATAGTTTGTTCCTTCTATAGTATGAACAAGGGCTTCCTTTTCCTTCTTGGCCCTTAGGATTCTCGATTATTGACTTTCTTGTAGTTAACCTGAGTCGCACCATCCTGACACAATAATTTACCAAACATTAGTATTCACATAATTTTGGAAGGGAAAACATAGCAAGAACATAGGTTCCAGAGCTGAACCTGGTAGCTCTGATACCACATGTAACATGCCCCTTGTTCTACACTAATTTTTCTATTTTTTACCACATGTGAATTTCAATCTAATGGATAATTATATAACAATAATTTTTTTTTCCAAAACAAGATAAAATAAACACATGATAGCAACAAAATAAATTTTTCATTCATTCCATGAATGGTACAATATTTCCAAAGAAATGATTTCATAATCCAAATATAAAATACATTTTCCATCTATCAAGAAATAAATACAAGTTACATACATAGCTCATTTAAGCTCCATTGGCACTAGAAATATAAATGATCCAAGAAATCCCCTTTCAAATCCTTGGCTCACCGACTGAGAGGAGAAGCATCACTCAAACACTTTTCTACCATCCATGGACTAATTGCGATCCCCCACACATCTACCACATATGGTAAGATGGCCCTACCCTTTGGCGAAGAGCTTTGGTCTGGAAACCACATAGTACTAGCCTATTATGAGCTAGTGTTGTGTTCCACATGAGTAGAGCTTTACCATACTACACATCTATGTTATACGTGTATGAAAATCTTGAACTAGCATACATATAAGGGTAACACAATGAACTGGTGTGTAACCAGTGACATATTCACCACTTTGGCCAAAGTGTTCACCACCCAGTACTTCAAATGGACATCACACACTCACCCACCATTCTAGCTCAACTTGTTAAGATAAAATATATTCTATGCATAGGCAATTCCTTCCATAGGATAATCTACCACCTTGGGAAAAACCTATATACTCAACATAATCTATGACTCTACTACTAGGTTAAACATGTGTTTCCATAACCTACCAATTTAAGTCTAGCTATAAGATACAAGGACCTCACTTTGTTGAGTACTTTCTACCATATGTATATCTATGTAAAATAATCACTCCTTAATATGGAGTATATACAATAACATCAAACAATAATGAACTCCAATTATAACTATAATGATTATCTATTCTCATATGCTGAAAATAATCTTTCCCCTAAGCTTATTTCTCTTCAAACAATAAACAAACATAATATAATCAATTTAAATCAGACAAACATAAATGAGTAAGATTTAGCATGCTTGTAAATATTTAGCTCTAATTGGACTTAGTTGGTTTCCAGTCCTAGCCTCCACAATCAGCTTGCTACTTGACAACAAATCACCTCTATACTTTCCCAACTCCCTCACAAATTCTCCCAACAAAACTCTTCCAGTTCACTCTCAAACTTCTCTCACAAAACTCAAGAAAAATAGAGAAGCTCTAAATAAAATACAACAAAATACAGATTATGCATCCCAATGAGGTATAAAATGCCTCTATTTATACACAAAAATCAACTTCCTAAGGCTAGAAACATGGTGGAAGGATTGACACTTATCATCTTTCATGGTTTGACTTAGCTTGGCAATTTAAAAGGTGGTAGGTTTAAAATATAAAACTCAACTAAATAAAACAATAGGATGTCCCATTCAAAGACAACAATAATTCATTTCAAATAAGCAAGGTAATGGTTTAAACAGGTCGACTCCATATATGCCAACATTCATAAGACTTATTCTCTCATTTACTCTTGTTTTCCATCATTGTACAAAGCTCAACAAAAAGACTTAATACAAAGCAAATATTCATAGTTTAGTGCCACATTATCTTTTATTCGTGCTTTTGGTGTTTTGCAGTTTTGATAGAGTCGACTTTTATTTTTTTTGCAAACAACTTTACAATACATGTTGACCAAGTCACAAATATGCCACACACCTTCCATCTTATATATTGCGTTCTAAATACAAGTGGAATAATTCATAATACATGTTAACAACGTTGTATGTTTGCACACTTATTGTTGCGCCCATTCATTTGCTTTATATACTATGGTTTCACATAGTATGCGCATGGTTATATTAATATCATCGCTTTACTTATATATAAACAATGCTTTATTAATCATTGAAATGTAATAACAATATATATATATATATGTTTTGCATATATTCACTATACATATATATACATATACATATACATATATAACTTAATATGTTATTATATATATATGTGTGTATATATATTTTTATATATAATTTTGAATGATAATAAATGTATATCATTCGATATTCAAATGCATAGGATTATTTCCATTTACTATTCAAATTATCTCACACATGTAAATTTTTATATCCATATACATATATACATATGTATATTTATATATATTAATATACTTGTATGGACGTTATCCTCACGTCAATACATATGTATATCAACGTTATCCTCACGTCAATACATACACGTATATCAATATGTATATACTCATATACATATATATGTCCATCGTATATATATATATATTACCTTCAAACATTTATAAAAGCAATAATATCGATTGACATATACTATTTATATATATATGTGTGTCACTTTATCCATTCAATGTTCTCGTGCATATGGGTAATTTCACTCATAGGCATGCGTAGATATGTTTATATGTGTATACTTATGTACATGATTACTCATGTGTATGAGTTCATCATGGACACACGTATATGTATGTATATATACATTCTATGTATATATATCTCATCGATTGTACTCATAAAGGAAGTACTAAAAAACACAAACAAAATCAAACACTTATTTCAAGCATGACTTCACAAAGATCAAAACCTCTCCTAACAATTGCATACAAAGTATCTTACCTTTTACATGAAACTATTGACTTGACTATTCTATTAGTGTGTGTGAGAAAGCTCATATCAGACTCTCCTAAGGGTTTCTAGACCAAAATCCTTCTCCTGAGTGATACTTCCCCTTTCGGGAGATGTGAACATGTACCTACAACCAACTTGTCACATTCACAAAGGTAGTCAATTGATCACAAATTAATCACTTGTGATATATATTCAATAGTCAAAATAAGACACATATATATCATCCTTTTGAATCAACCATTTATTCATTCTATTTCCAATGATTCATATAAACAAAGTAAATTCATAGTTATTTCCATCAAAGTTGCAAACACACACGCATATGCAAGTATTTCATCTAGCTAGGTAAAAGTAACTAAGTAAATATATTACGGGGTGTAACAAAAATTCTTCATTACTTATAAAAATTAATGCTTTAGATGTTGACCATATACATGCACCTCCATGAGTCCTCTAGCTAGGTATCTGAGATGATACACATTCATACCATACCTCTCAACAACCTTATATATCCCAAGCCATAAAGGTTCAAACTTCACATGCTTTCTTGTGTCCTTTAATTTAGAATCCAACAAGTGAACTAAATCACCGATCTAGAAGTTCCTCAACAATGTATGCTTATCAAAAGATGCTTCATTATGTGTTTATATAATAAAATACTCTCATGTGCAACTCTCTTCTTTCATTTAACTCTATCAATTCAAGGATTCTCCAAGAGATTGTACCATATTATTTTTCTTTAATATCACATAGTAGCTAATATATGGGCACTCTAGGCCAATTGACATCTTGACATTTAGTTAATAGACTAGCCTAAATAGGCTCTTACCAGTAGCCTATTTGAATGTTATTCTATCAACCCACACTACATACTTTAGTTTTTCATCCCACCTCTTCTTATTTAGGTCAAGCATCATCATTATGATGTTTATTAGTGTAATGCCCCAAGCCACATACCTAGGACATTAAAGGAAAAAAAAGTTGATCAATAATTTTTTAACAATACAAAAGTGGCATTAAGAAAGCCACACAATGCTAACATGTGCTCAAGGTGTCAGAACAAATGATGAAATACTTGACACTCACACCAATGCTAACATGTGCTCAAGGTGTCAGAACAAATGATGACATACTTGACACTCACACCAATGCATAGTTCACAATGCCACAAGATAAAGAATTAAAAATGTTATGGGATAAAATACCATAGTTAGCACAAAAAATGAGGCATGGGGGAGAGTTAATATTCCCCTATAACATTAGAACATCCTCTAATTATCTCTTCTAAACTACCCTCCAAGTCTCATTGGGATATGGCAAATAGAAAAGACCACTAACAAAATCTATCCCATTTTTTTTATAAGGGGTCACCCAAAGCCTTAACCCCTAATAAGGTTTTGGGATTCCCATAAGTCCTATATTGTATCAAGCTTTCACAAAATCCAATATAGTATTGAACTTCTCCCAAGATTGATACCCTAGTATAAGACTTCTCCTAATATCAGTACCTTGGTATCAAACTTCACAAAATTCTAACACCCCAATATTAGACTTCACTAAAGTTCAATACCAACAACTTGGTATCAAAATTCTCTAAAATTATAATTAAAAACATGCTAGTATCAAACCTCTCTAAATTTTGATACCCTAACACACAATAAAAACTAAAATGCCCTAAGGTAGAGAAAAATTAGCAATCTCAACTTTCATAATCAACGAGGCATAACATCCTCAATTTACAAGTTATTAAAAAATAGTTCAAGATAAATAATTAAGGGATTGTGGGTACCAAATTGGTACAATGAATATATTAAAAATATGTGACAAGAATAAAAGGTCCTAAATTAAATATTTTACAACATATCATAGCAATGAGAAACTAAATTCAAGGATTAGAGAACTCCATCTTACACACTACCCATGCTCTTTCAAGATGAAGCCTCCAAGATTGTAAATCCCCAAAGATGGATCCACACCACCCAACCATGTAGCACCCATAGGTCCACCCCACCATGTTAGGAGATAGTAACTTGGGCACACGAATGCACAATCATACAAAACAAGGGGATTATGACTTACACACACACCAACCAATTAAAACATCATAATATCCATTACACAACAAGAATGATAAAACATCAATGCATAAATGTCAACAAGAAAAATAATTGTTCCAATAATAAACACACTTAAGGGAAATCATCACCACACAAAGCATAAGAGGTAATCCACATCATGTGGTATCCATTTTTTGATAATAACATACATCGCAATTATAAACACCAAACACTAAGGTCTCAACCAACCCCACACATATGGATATAAATGGACCTCATGTTAGATACAAGGTCCAATGGTCACAAGGATGAGGATACTAGAGGTAGGCAAGGAGCATCATTGCAATAGCATCATAATCAAGTATGAATATACATCCCAATGCAATGGAAAGACCCAAGGGGCATCCAACTCATTTCTACCCTTTGGACACTCAAATCCTAGGTGTGTTGTGTCAAAATGCTATTTGAGTGTGGTACAAAAATCAGTGCACAAAAAGTGGATAATTTTTTTGAACATAATCTTAAAAGGATTGTAAATGGAAAATTAAGATGAATTATATTCTCTCCCAATCTAAATCATCCAAAATCACTCCCAATTGAAAAATTTCTAAATTAGTTTTCCTAACAAAACTATACAAATTTTGAATCCACTATAAAACGATTGGTAAAACTCATATTTTTCTTTTAAAAAAGGAAATTAATTCAAAATATGCAAGATGTGAAATCATTTTGGAGACCATTTCTCCCATGAAATAATTGAACCAAATAAGATTTTAGTTAAAAAATTTAAATATTTTCTTAACTATAATTTTGAAGTAAAATATTTAAGTATTTATTAATGGAGTATTTGGAAAATTATAGTGGAGAGACCCACACCTTCGATCCAATCTCAAACATAAATACAATTTTTCCCATGCAATCCCAAGCAAACCATCCATCAACCAATCTTTCCATCCAATTCTTTCAAATTTTCCAAAAGAGGGGCTTGAGGGAGTTTTCTTCAAAAGCAAGAATAAAAATTAAAACTACAACTCTTTTTTCCTTTTCCCTTTTATTTTATTTTATTTCCAAAAACGAAATCAAATTTAAAACATAATTTTTATAACTTAAGATCTTTAAGCCAATTTAATCATTTCCAATCACAAGCTAACACTATCCTCATGGAATTAAAACTTATTTAATTCAAAAAGTTATATTTAATTACTTCAATAAAATCAATATAATTCATTAAACAAACATTTCTCAATTAAATAAATTATGAAATAATTCCTCTTAATTTCCCAAACCAATGAATGATTCAAAATGTAATTAAATTATAATTCTTCCATTTTCTTTCTTGATTTTTCTCAATTTCCAAAATGCATTAAACATTAATCACATGCAAATATTTAACCTTTAAACTATAATTGAATGCATATGAGGAAGTAAACAACCATAATTACAAACACATTTACATGAGTTTTTTTCACATGTTAATACTTGGATCACCACCAATTTGGATCAAACTAACCATGGAAAATAAGGATTCATGTCACACTTAAATCAAGTGTGATAGAGGATATTAGACACATTAACTTTAAGTAACATATCTAATTTAACCACTATTAGGGAACTAACTCAAACTTACATATTCAAGTGGAGAAATGTCCATTACCTACATACTCAAAGCACATGTCAAGCATACCTACTCCATACAAGATAGTCAAAGCAATGCATGATCACTTATATATGGAACAATATCACATACATCATATGATCATAAAAATAAAATAATCACAATCATCTAAAATACCAACATGATGAAAATATCACCCCTTTATGCGGATATGTACATTTTATTGGTGTGAATAAAAGTCTTGTACCTAGCTAATTCATACTAGGAGACTTATTCACATGTTAAGTTTACTTAGGTCCTAAGATTCTTTCTAGAAGAGTTGTCATGTCTAGATCTTATCTTTTTGATTTTTATGTCAAGTTAGTTGTCTCATGTCATAGGATTAAGACACTTACCATGATCCTATATAATATTATGTCTCACCGTGGCTATATAACCAAGCGATTCTCATTTATAAATAAATTCCAAGATATTCAATTCCATTGCAATCTTGAGCATTGCATATTGATCTCTTTGTGCTTTCCATTTGGCCTCTTGGGTGGCTATTTCCATAACCAAATCTTAAATAATATCAAATCAAGTTGGGTGCCTTTGGTTAGTCCATTTGGAGTTATCTTGGTAGATCTTGAAATTTTGAGTATGCTCTTGTCTTGCATCG
The DNA here is from genome assembly GCA_007115665.2 of Sequoiadendron giganteum. Taxonomy (NCBI): domain Eukaryota; kingdom Viridiplantae; phylum Streptophyta; class Pinopsida; order Cupressales; family Cupressaceae; genus Sequoiadendron; species Sequoiadendron giganteum. The sequence continues at coordinate 673,260,059 of CM021101.1, forward strand.
TATGATAATCTATAGAATCATAAAAGTTGATAGAAATACCAGATTTTGGGGGGTTCCTCTTTGTGGATTTGTATTGTAGATTCATTTTGGAGCTTGTTGGTACAAATCTAAGCTCACCATTGAGTTCAAGGTGTTTGAGAAAGTCAATTTTATCTTTTGTTTCATCCAAATTGGTCATATGAGCTCAAATCTATGAGGGTTTGAAGCTGAAGAGTGATTGCCAAATCTAGGAGGTAGCTACAATTTTGGAGCATTTTGTGGGGTGAGATCTGACCCTAGGCCATCACATCTAGAAGGCCCAAAAACCCCAAGATTGACTCTCAATTTTTCAAAATCAGACAACTTTACCTAGGCCATCAAAGAAAAAATCTCCCTAGTTCCATCATTCGTAGACGGTACAATCCCGATAAATGTGCAAGTCACTGCAACTTGCCAAGGTATGATTGAAAAAAAATAATCGATATTTTTGATTTTTTCTAAATTTTATTCAAAAATAAAATATATATTCAATTTAAAAAATTCTCAAAAAATATTTTAAAAAATAATTTTTAGTATAGGTTGCAGAACTATATGCAGGCCCTGCCTTACGCCATGTGGCATGAGCGCAAGCCTTGCCATGGCCTTCGATAGTGACCAGTTAAATTAAAAACTGGTGATTTTTTAAAACTATTAAAAAAATAGAATATTTTTCTCAGAAGATTATGTTAGAGTTTTCAACACGAGAATATTCCAAGAAAAAAAAGTATATTCTTGGTCAATATTCCATAGAGGGAATAAATTCTGATACTCGAAAATTATACATTGACAACCTATGAAAATTGGCGACAATCATATAGCTGTCAATTTTAAGTTAGTGAACAAAAAATATTCTAGAGAATATCCCATGTTGACATCAGCAGGGCCTTAAGGATTTTTTCCCCACCTCCAATGAAGTTTTTCTTTTCAAGGACAATTATAAAACGTCCATAACTTAGGCTCAAGACCTTTATTTTTCAAGCAATTTTTTTATTTGGGGTAGATTTTTGTGCTCTACATAGTGTTGCATGTAAGGCCTTTCTAATGTTTGATTAACTTGGTGTTTGCAAGTAGACACACAATTCAGAGGATAGGTTCCTAACTGAACAGTTCACTAAACCTTCACAAAAGACTGCATTTAATTATCATCCAGGGCTCGTAAGCTTTTGACAGTGCTGGAACTATATGTGTATCCAAGGATCTTAACTACACCATGTATATATGGAACATAGGTGGTAACATATGTACTAAAAATGATAAAAACTTTAAAAAGGAAAAAAACATAAAATTACAAAATAGGGGAATTAACATAAATTTGTTGCTTATGCTACAAGTGCTTACTGCTCAATAATGTAACTGCTAACTGTTGGAACATGATTGTTATTGTGCCAAAATATTGACCTATTAATGCTTGATACACATGCTAGAGATAAACAGATCCACCAAAGGTGGTTAGTCTATGTCCTGAATCCAAAGGGAGACACTAGTGATTAGTCCAACAATCCCCCCCAACATCACCCGAGGGGATTCGAACCCATGACCACAAATTTGATATCATTTTTTGGAACATGTTTGTCATTGTGCCAAAAGATCAACCTATTAATGCTTGATACAAATGCTATAGATAAATGAATCCATGGGAGGCGATTAGTCCATGTCCCAAATATGAAGGGATACGATGGCGATTAGTCCAACACTAACTATTGAATCTAAACTTGAAACTAACTAATAATTCTAAATTCTAACTTCTCTGGATAATGGCTCAATGTAATGTTATTGGATGTAATTCATGCTACAAAATATCATTCATAAAATTCACATAAATATTTAATTGAAAACTTATCTTAAATGGATTTAGTAATGTAGGACCTTGAGTGGCCCTTGCTTTAGTTGTTGCACCCACAAAAGATATCAAATATGCACTACTTGATCAACAAATCATGACAACAAACTAAACTCCTTTATTGCATAAAAATTGGATTTCTTACAGTCTGAAAAGAATCTCTAAGGATTTCTCATTTAGTAATAGATATCTATTGTAATTTGATAGCAAAAAACTAACAACAATTACTATTAACTGGTAAAAATTGTCACACTACTAGATTTGCTCGTCAACCATAGAACCCAATATATAGGATCGAGAGGAGCCATTCATTCTAGGACTAAAAACATAACATTAATGCATGTACATCCACTCTCCCTCAATGATAGGGAGAGAACTAGTCTTTGAAATAGAAATTTATAAATATGAAATATAAGAAAAACCAAATTGGGATGCTACCCCTAATGATTAACCAAAATGAAGGGGACATGTTTCATGGAAATTGTCATATCATGGGTCACTCCTATTTGGAACAATTTTTTTTTCTAGTTGCCTTATTGATGGATAAAAGTGTAATCGTGGTGACTCATGGTTGACCATTTAATAGCCACCTTTGCTTCCCTCTATAACTGTCGTGTTTCAATCATTTTGGCTTCTCCCTAGAAATTGTCCACAATCCTTTACTGCAGGTTGTAAATATAGTTGCTATGGGCTATAGTTTTCTTGGCTACAGGATGATAGTTTTTCTACTAAGGCATTCACATCATTAACAATCATAATTAAATCATAAAAAAATACTAAATCTTATGAACATTCATACATCCACACTGATAGGCCAAAACTGGGGCAAAGAATAAGAAATATTTAAGCTTGGTCTAAGTGTCAATCCAGGAATCGCAAGCTTGCAAGAGGTTTTGCAGAAGTATACCTAAGGGAGGAAAGCAATGAATTAAGGGGGGATGAATGCAGCTAGAACACACGTAAATTTCCTAAATGAAAATCTGGTTTTACTTTTCTATTCTACATTTCTAATGGAAATGCGATATGAAATATTAACAATCTGCATAGAACTATGACAGTAACAAAAACAACTTATTAACAAAAAATAAAACACACTTCATCAAATTAAAAATACTAAAATCAAACCTTTGTGAAATATTACATCCTAGAATTAAGTCATAAAATATTTTATCAAACCAAACTTTAATTAAAATGTCGAGATTCAAATCGCATGATTGTCAAAGTTTGAATAACAATGCTGAAATAATTTAATCCCAATATTATCAAAAGCTATACTGAAGCAAAACCAAACCAAAATGCAAAAAATAAAACATCATCGTGCTTTTCAAGGAGTGGGCCCTTGCTCCATGTTTGCACAGTGGATAGGATGAGAGTCTTTTTCTTGTGTTGTTGTGATCAAAAGAAACATTCTTTTATTTATCAAATATCTGATATAAAGTATGCGATGCAAAAAGTCTACGATACCAAACTCTATCCCGCTCCTTACATTATGTGTATTATATATACACTGCTTGGAACTAATAAATATATAGAAATACTAAGTTTTTTTTTCCTACGACCAACAAAATTAAAAGCAACTAGTTTAATTAGTATCCATGGATTAAAAATGCATTTTGGTTATACCACTAGACAAGAATAGAAAATCTGCAACATTTTCCTTCCAGTGAATTAACAAAACATTTTCACCACGGGTTTTCCTCGGTGAATCAACATCTCCATCGTGGGTTTCCTTTCCTAGTTCATTTCAACCACCACAAGAATGGTACACGTGGAAATTTACTCTGCTCTATTTGTTGTTGGCCACGAATAACACATTGTTTCAATTTCCTCTACACAACTAAAATTGTATCTTTGTTTAGATTTATTTACCAAAGCATTTGTTTCAAATTCTTGTGCTTATTCAGATTCAACATTGAAGAGGTAACCAATACCACCTTGGAGACTAACATCATCTCTTGAAAAAATGACAAAAATAAATCATTGGTCAAAAAGTAATACACAGAAGTTCCTGACCAAAAGGTGATAGGAATATTTTTTGCATAGGAAGTTCCTATGATCTGCATGTTGCAAGCTTTATTTTCCAAGGATTGAAATCATAATGCTTATTAGTAAATACATTCAATAATTAATTTCTATATTTTATCCAAAACTATATTAAATACCACTTATATATATATATATTTAATCATATGCAACATAAAATGGCGAAATAGTATGATATGGAATGAAAATGGAATGTGGGAATGGATATGAAGGCATATGAAATAGGCTAAAATATGCCATAAAATGGGACACTGGTGCAGGTGCACCATTGGTGCAAAATTATCAATTCAAGTCCATAAGGTTTAAGCTTTAGGAGTTTTTTTAAGTTTTATTTAAAATAAGGTCTATAAGACCATTTATTGATGTTAATAATCATATTTGAGCTATATTAGGTGGTTAGGAGTTTTAGTTTTCAAAAAGAATGCAAAGGTTGGGAAAATTGTTTGTATGGAGAAAATGTAAAATTTAAAAATTGTAAAACGCTGAGTTGGAAGGCCAACAGTCTTAAGCCTTCAAAAAGAAGATTGGAGGGAGTTAGAGAGTCAGTTTTAGAATGGAAAAATTATAAAATTTCTTGAGAAAATTGAGTAAAGGTGGTGGAAGTAGATTTGAAGATTGAATAATAATAATTCTCATATTTTACACCAATTTTATGTGTTTTTCTGTATATTGTAGTGATTGTACTGCCCGTATAGTACCTTCTTGAGTTCTAATTGTTTGGGAAATGTTGTATATTGTTTTAAATTTCATTTGGATCATTCTTGAAGGCTATTCATTAAGTTTTGTTCTTTTAATTGGCAAATTTCTCAGACTGGGTCTGAAACAAGGGTTCCAAGGGTTTGATAGTGTAAACTGTGAATTAGCCTATTCCACCTTTCTGTAGCCCTGTTACTTGGTGGAATGGGTATACTACACTAGGGGGGAAGGTGTGAGCATGGTGAGTTTGTGTAGGGGAGGTCTGGAAATGATGTGGGTGTGAAGCCCTATGATGGAAACTTGAGTTTTCCTTACGACAAGTGAGGTTTTAGAGAGTCAGGTTGAGAATTTGAATTGGGCAGTGAAGTTTTATGATGAAATAAGCATAAGCAGATTATTTTAGGCCTATTTGAATAGTTTTCAAGTTTTGGAGTGTTTGGGAAGTGTGAGATACAATAGACCCTAGGGTTCTCAGGTGTTGGATGAGGATTTACTGATTTAGCCCTTAGAAGAATGAATACCTAAGATCTAAGGGTGGTTTCTATGGTTTTGACACTTGAGAATTGTTTCCCCAAGATTTGGTAGAGTTTGAATAAGTCTAGAGAGTGGTCCCTTTGTAAAAGTGGCCTAATTTGAGGCCTAGGAAGTAAGAAAATCTTGTTTTAAGTAAGTTGACACAAAACAACCATTGGTGAATTGAAGATATGTTGTTATGCTTTGTAATGGGTCTTTGAAAGTGGTCAGTTCATTTCCTGAAAGGAAGTAATTGAGTAGCTATACCTGATTGAAGGGATTCCCTATGTTACAAGGGAAAGAGTTGTTTTGGTGAAAGGGTGAAGTTTTGAAGAGTTGTGATATGATGATTGTGTTTGCAGATTGGAATTGTGTTTTTGTGTGTTGCAAGCCTCCCCCTACTGCATTAGACACAATTGGATCTCATCATAATTGGGACATAAAATATGCTATAGTCTTCTTGGCTAGAAGATGATAGTTTTGCTACCAAGGCATTCACATCATTAACAATCACAATTAAATCATAAAAAAAATTAGTAAATCTTATGAATATTCATACATCCACACAAGAATATATCAATATATCATATTTATATTTCCACGTATTTAGGTCTATCAAAGTGCATAAAATGCATATGAAAGATGTATGAAGTCTTGGAAATGTTTGTGAAACTTAGCAAATGAAATGATAAAAGCTTAAACTGATGAAGGAAAACTAGCCATTATCTAGACCCATCATTTCCCCCCAACTAAAGTATTTGATTGTCCTCAAGCAACTTTTAAGACCAGAGGTTATACTATAGGGTTATCTCCCTAAAATTAGCTATAATGTCAACTCCCTTTTTCTGCTTTAGATAATAGCCTTTTTAATCTGAGATCTTTGCCAACATTGTATTTTTTGTTGCTTCTTCCTCCCCATGTTTCTTCCATATCTAGTGTGGTATTCGAAATAAGAGAATAGGTGGATGGAAGACGAGTGGAAACCATGTAACCCCATTTCCCCTTGCAATATCTATGTACTTGTGAGATCTTCAGAAGTTGGCTGCATAATTATAAAGGGAGTGTGGCTCCTTACTCTTTAACTCAAGCATTATTTCTTCCCATCTTTTTTGCAAAAACTTGAAGGCTTCATTAATAGCTCCTGTGGCTAATCCCTTCATCCTTATATAATCATGTTCTCTAATATTCATTATTTTCTTCCCCACACCTCTGTGATCCAAAAGATCTAACCATTGATTTGTGACTACATTGGGATCCATTGATTCTTTCTTAAGTTGTAAAGCAATAGATTTTTCCTTTTCATGGTATTCTTGTAAAAAAAATTCCCTCTGCTATTCATTTATGATATAAGAGGCCAAAGCTCTAATTTGTAGATCTCTTACAAAAATCAAGGGATTCCAAACAGTTTCATCTGAAAGAATATAATTGTGCAGGTGGAATTCACATAGCTAATCTTGCATTTCTGGTATGGAATCATGGAAATTTTCTAAAAATAAGAATTTCATGTTCATTTCTATAGGAATATCACTAATTAATTGGTTAAATTGAAAACACAAAAAAAAATCTTGTAGAAATAGAGCATAAACCCTAACAAGTGACCCGCCCTTTAGTAATTCTATAGTTTTGTCTGCCATCTCTTCAATTTTTACCTTTAATATTTTCACTTCTATTTCTTATTTCTCTAATTCCCAGGTGTTATTGGAAATCATTTCACTTTTCTCCCTTGCCCATTCTTTATCTTTTTTAGAGAATTCTTGTGTTCTTTTCTAAAGCTCCACACCCAGGAACACCACAGTCGGCTAATGGGAGTTTTGATTTGAGGGATTGGGCCTTCAGATACTAGTTCCTTCCCTTTTTCTTCTACCATAACAAGTTTTGCTAGTACCTCCAATTTTTACCCATGCTCAAACTTATAGAGCTTCTCCTCCAATTATTTAATCCTGACATCCCTCTCACTATCCTTTTGTTGATGTGTCTTTAATAATTCTTTCAACTGCTTTATTCTTTCTATTCCTTCCTACAATTCCTTACTAATATTTCTTTCTTCAATAAAAATTTCTTCATATTTTTCCAAAAACTACTCATCTCCCATTGCACTTGTGTATTCACAACCCTCTAAAATAGGGCTTTTTCGAGACCTTTTCCTTTTCTTGTTAGCTGCAAAAATATCTTCTGAATCTGATTCAAAAGTGCTAGAAAAATATGATGGTTGCACAATTAGTGGTTTTATTTCATCACCAGGGGCATTCCCCTCTGAATTTTTATCTATTTTTGTTTCATGATCAGGGGTATTCCCTTTTGAGTTTTTATTTATTTCTATCATCACAACATCTTATTCCTTCTATTATAACATTATTTATGGTTTTTAATTGATCGTCTCATGGCCTCCTTCTTATTTAAACATTGTGATCACCTCTTGGATTGTGTAGGCCTCTTTTGCTCCCTTTCAGGAGTAGAAGTAGAAGCCCTACTCTTCCCTTTCTTTTCTTTATTCTTCCCCTTTACAGGTGTAGAGGTAGAGGCTTCACTATTGCTCTTTCTAGCTCTTGGTGGCCTCTTAGAAATAGGGGTTTCATGATTTCCTTCTACTACTGGTTTCTTATCAAAGGTTGCAGATTGGGTTTCTTGAAAACCCTCCTCTTTTGGTTCCTCCGTGTTGCGGGTAGGTGTTGCAACAGGGGAATCAAAGGGCATTTATCCCTTAGGAGCAATACTAGGCTCTTCTATTATTTATTCTTGGCCTCTATTTCCCTTATTAGGCATTTGAAGAATATTGTTGATATTACTATAATTAAGAAAGTTTTCCCAAGAAACATTTGGAAATTGAGCCCTAAGACTCCTCTTTACCAACAATGTAACTAAGCAAAATTGAGACAATGTTGAACTATTTATTTTCCTCGTGTATTCAATAAACATTCTCTTTAACAGATTGTTCCAGAAAACTACGAACATTTACATGCCTATCATGGTGTAGATGACTTAACAATTTGAAATTAACTATGTATAGCAATGATTGTCTCCCATCACATGTTAAGTACTTAACTATATAAAAAGAAATTGAAGCCCAAAGCCAAGGAAAAGACAGATTTTTAGTACCTTGTGAAGAAGAATCCAAGTTTTCTCCTAGCAGGGAGAATTCCTTTCTTGTTGTAATGGTGTTTTCCCTAACTAGAAACTCCTCTCCTATCATTGGAAATCTAGATACTTCAACTATAGTTGCTTCTAAGGAATCTACCCTTAGACCCCTAACGACTGCCTCATAATTCTACAATGTGGTTGTGAGTTGTTGGGTCACTACCTCATTAAATTATGCGAGCCTCAAAAAATATTGTAACCAACCAACCTGCTAGAAAATGGGAAAAACTTTTCCTGTCATCTTGCAACTCATTATGTGTTGTTGGTTCCCTATGTATAATTCCACAACCCATTACAATGCTTTTGTACTTTTATAGTCACTTCACAATTCTGCTCTATTATGTTTTGTTCTCGTTCTATCACCCCAATTACACTGCTTGTGTTTTGTTGTATGCTATAACACCCATATACACCTCTTAATTCCTTTGTTAAGCTCTATGTTTCTTGGTGATGGTGGAAAATAGAATGAAAAAAGTTTTAAATGACACAAAAATTTGAGGAATAATGAATAACCTCCCCTAACTAAGCTTGATAAGTGTCCTCACTTAGCTCATGCGGATAGGGCAGTGATATAAATAGAAAGTAGTGGAAATTTAAAATTTATGTTATTTGACATGCTTGAATGAATAATAAATATACATAAAATCAATAAGCTTAAAAATCATAATCATGATTGCTAAGGCAGAGTGCACCTGTATTTATTATTTGAATTGATTTGTAACTCATGTGGAGAAGCTGAATTGTGCCATGCAAGAAATTTTTGAAAAGACTTGTTGTGATGGATATGATTTGCTTGCAGTTATGATATGAAGTGTATGTGTGACTCATGGGAATTAGGCTGGAGTGATGGGTTAAAATAAAAGGTTATGCTTAGTATGATTTAGGTGAACGGATAGTTATTGTGGAGTATGGTAGAAATGAAAATGTAATGTGACGAAATTGGCTATATATAATAAAGTGGAAATATATATAACTACATGTGCAAAAATTATGATGTAAGTGCAATATGAATGGGTTTATATTATGATGGATATCATGATGCTATGAGTGCATGCAACAAAATTTCCCTTTGTGAGTGTTTGTTTGGTTTGTGTTGTTGCAGGTCCCTTCTACATTTGCTTACTTTTTGAAGAAACAAAGATTATCGATTTTCACCTATGCAATGTGTGTACGGAACATTAATGGGCAAGCTATGCAGCTCATCTATTGAAAAATTTATAGAATTGGTTGCTTCTATTGCTGATTTTTCTATGTCAAGTTCAAACTATCATTGTTATGTAAGAAGGAAGTCATCCTTTTGCAATGGTTTCTTATAAAGCTTCAACCTGTGACCATTGACTAGCAATGAGAACCTTAATTCGTCAATTTTTAGTAGTTGAACTGCTCCATTTGGAAATATTGTCTTTATCTCATATGGCCCAAGTCATCTAGTTTGAAAATTCTCTTTGTAATATTTGTATCTAGAGTCATAAAGTAGATCCCAATCACCTAGACTGAATTATTTTATCTTAATAAACTGGCCATGCCAACAAATCCTTTAATTTTGGATAACTTACTTGTGGTGTATGGATTCCATTCTTATTTCATCCAATGTATTTAGGTTGTACAATATTTCCTTCTATGATGTGGACAAATCCATGCCCAATTTGACTGTTGTCCTCAATGGTTTATACTTAAATTCTATAGGAAGTACTACCTTTTTACCATACACTGGTTCATATGATGTAAAGCCTGTGGTTGTCTTCCAAGTTGTTTTGTATGCCCAAACTACCTCAAGTAACTTGGCTGCCCAATCCTTCTTATGAAGTTGCATTGTCTTTGTGAGGATGTTTTCAATTTCCCTATTGATGACTTCTAGTTGACCATTTTCTTGAGAGTGATAAGGTGTGGACTTCCCATGTTTGATCTCATATTATTGAACTAATTTTGTGATCAGATCTTATGTAAATTGGGGTCTTGGTATGTGAAAATTTCTCTTGGAACACCATATCTTGTGAATATGTCTTCATAGAGAAATTTTGCCACATTCCCATCTCTTGCAAACTGTAAAGCCTTAACCTCTACCCATTTTGTAAGGAAATCTATGTAGATCAATATGTATTCTTTGTTGTTTGATGTTGGTGATATGGGGCCAATAAAATCTAATACCTATTTTTTAAATAGTTCTATTGCTAGTTGTGGTTGCAATGGAATTTCATCTATTTTTGTTGGCCTTCCAATTCTTTAACATCTATCACAACTCCTAGTATATTTTACTACATCTTTATGAAGATTTGGACAATAATAGTCAATATTCAAATTTTAAGAGTTGTCCTGTTTGGTGCAAAGCGTCCCCCACAGGTTTTATCATGGCATGCCTTGAGGATATAATGTACCTTATCTTCTCAGATGCATCTTCTCATTATGTTGTTTGGGACTGTGTAGAACAAGTATCTAGCTATCCACAAGTAGAGAAAAAAATTATAAACTAATTTCCTCTTCTCCCTTGGTTAGAAATGGGGTGGTGTCTTTCTTACTACAATATAGTTAGCAATATCTATATACCAAGGTGTATGCAGAGATAGAGAAAATAAATTATCATTTAGAATGAGTCATCAACAATTTTTTCTTCTGATTTGGCTGGTACCCTTGATAGAATATCTGGTACTACATTTTCTTTGCCTAGCTTATCCATAATGGTAATGTCAAATTCCTAAAGTAATATTAACCATCTGACAAGCCTACCATCAAGCATTGGTTTGTTCATGAGAAACCTTATTGTTGTATGATTAGTGTGTATAGTTGATTTCTGCCACTTGAATATTTTATTGATATAATAAATGGCATAGTCAAGGTTCCCAACCTTTTTTCCTATTACAAATCCTATGGAAAAATCAAAATCATATGTATGGATGTGGAAGGGTAAGTTCTAATTTGGTCCTCTCAAAATAGGGGTCTTGGTTAATGTTTCCTTGAGGGCATCAAAGGAGTGTTGACAAGTAGTTGTCCATTCAAACATTACATCCTTGGATAATAAGACAAATAGTGGTGTTGCAATCTTGCTAAAATATTGTATGAATTTCTGTAATAGCCAGCATGGCCAAGGATACCTCTAACATACTTTTTTTTTATGGCATAGGGAGTGTTGATATTACCTCAATTTTCTTGGGGTCTACTTGAATTCCTTCATTAGACACAAAATGTCCTAAAACAATTCCCTCAGTTGTCATCATGAAGCATTTCTCATGACTCGAGGACAGGTTATGTTCTTGACATCTCTTTAGTACCTTCTCCAAATTGCCAAGTGCTTCATCATAGGTATTCCCATAAGTTGTAAAATCATCCATGTAAACCTCCATAGAATCATGTGCAAAATCTGAGAATATACTTAGTATTCCCTCTGGAAGGTGATTGGTGCATTGCATAGCCCAAATCGCAAGACATAATAAGCATATGTACCCAAAGGGCACGTGGAAGTTGTCTTGTCTTGGTCTTTTGGGGCTATCTTAATTTGGTTATAGCCACTAAATCCATCCAAAAAGGAAAATTACTTCTTGCCTGCTAATGAATCAAGTACCTGGTCAATGAATGAAAGTGGAAAGTGGTCTTTGCTTGTCGTAACATTCAACTCATAGTAATTTACACACACTCTCTATTTCCCTCCTTTCTTAGGTACGATGATTAGTGGAGACATCTACTAACTGTCAGAGATGGGATAGATAAAACCTACATCCAACAATTTTTTAATTTTGATTTGACATCTTGAATTGCAGGGTTCATTCTCCTTTGGGGTTGTCTAACCGATTTGAAATTGTCATTGATGTAAATCCTATGCATGCACAATTTTGGGTCTATCCCCTTCATATCATGATAATCCCATGCAAAGGTTGTTGCATGTGCTTTCAACATAGTCAATAGTGAGGTTTGTTATGCAATAGTCAATTGACTGTTTACATTCAATGTTTTTCCCGACATAATCTCTAAAGTCAAGGATGATGTTTGAACAAATGAAATAGCAAGTCATGCAATGTTTGGGATATAGTGATGTGGTAATAAAGTATTTAAAATTTGGGAAACTGACTCAGATGAATTGGTAGGGATTATAATTTGTATAGGATCTTGTAGACATGTTAGATAGTCATGTTGTTGCAGGTCCCTGCCATAGTTGTTATGCATGATGTTTGCAATCAGTTCTTCTTCATCTTGGTTTTATAACAAGGGGTTGTATTCAATAGTCATAAATTTTTTTAGGGAGTATTGATATTCCTCATCTAAGGCTGGCCAAATAGTTTGTTCTAGGTCTGCATGTGGTTGGGATGGTGGGTAAAGAACTAATTTCTTATTCATATTTCCATTGGAAACGATCATATTTCTAGACCTACAACCTACAAAGGCATTTGTTGTTGCCAACCAAGGTCTCCCTAAGATGAGGGGATATACTGCAAGATTAGCTTTAGGCTACAATACCATAAAGTTTGCAAGGTACTCCCATGAATCTAGTATTATTACCAAGTCTTCAATGATTCACTTAGGTTTAATTGTGGACATATCTGCTAACTGTAGCATACTAGGTGTAGGTTTGAGCTCCAATAACTGTAATAATTTCATGGTTTCTTTGGTCATTACATTAATGGCTACTCCTAAGTCAATTAAGATATTCTTTATGAGAGTGCCATTTATTTTGACATCCACTACAAGGCTATGAGGATTTGCATACTTGGGGACAATTATGTTTCCCAACATAATATGTATAAGTTGTCCTAAGACATGTATAATCTAAGGGTCCTTTCACTTCCTGCCTAAATTTTTGAGGCATATCTCTCTCACTATTTTAGTATAGATAGGCACTTCCTTAACAACCTAGATGAGGGGTATTTTGATGCAAACATCTTTTGACTGTCCCAATAGATCATTTTCAACTTATGATTGATGCCTTTGGACTATTAATCACTCAGGGAATGGAGGCTCCGATCTCATGGTTGTTGGAGTGGCATGATTTCAGTCAAGTTCGCTAGATTTTTTGTCCATGGGCTCGTCTGGGAGTTCCTCATCAACCAATGCAATGATATGGAGATGAAGACCCAAAAAACATCTTCCCTGATCTAAAGTGTACATCACTCACCTCAACCCCATAGGTGGGGTATTGCATGGTGTCATTAGCATAGGCCTATTAGACATGCTTATTATTTGGGTTAGGTGCAAGTTGTGTTGGAAATTGAGGTGATCTTGATGGATTCAGTGAAACTATTGAAGGTTTTTGCATTATGGCTTGGTGTTGTGGCTACAAAGGCTATTGTGGCTGCTGATAGTTGGGATTTTAATTTTGCCACTATTGAACTCTTTGCCATTGAGGTTGTTGTTGATTTTTTAGGGTGGCCATTGAGAAATATAATTAGGTCCTTGATAATTCTGAGGTGGCCACATGTTTGGTTTTTGTTGATTCCATTTGGATTGAGGCATTGGCCATTGCTGGTTTTTCTTATTAGCCCAAGATTGAGGGTTCCAACTAGGAAAATTTGCATTGTTACTAGGAAAGGACATGTTATAATTTAAAGGATCTTGGGGCATACCTTGTATTGGCCACCATGGTTTGTGTTGATCTATGTAGAACACTTGAACATCTTTACCTTCCAATGTATGAAATTCTAATGTACCTTGCTTATCTTCAAATATATTTGCTACCTTCTTGCACTTGCAATTAGTCTTTCTTTGTCTACAATGTGGGAAATATTCTGTAAGGATTGCTTCTGCTTCCTATTGCTTTTTCTTGATGTGAAGGGTATCTAATTTTGTAGCCAAGTGACTTATGACATCTTCCTTCATGTTTGATAGAAGATTTCTTAGCTCTACCTTTGAGACTCTAGTGTTTGATTTGTTGATGGAATATGTCATATCTCCTCTAACCCTCTTGGGGAAAGACCTTGAATAGTTCCTACATGCTTTGCAACTTTCCTCAAATGGTTCTTGTGAGATGTATCCTACCCCAATGAGGTTAAGTGCATCCATATAATCCTCATTAACTCCTCTTAAAAATATCAAACTTTAGGGATTCATCGGAGAGTCTATTTTGGTGGGATTTCTTAAGGTAGAATTGAAACCTCTCTACATGGTCTTCCAAGGATTCATCTTCCTTTTGTGACATCCTAAAGATGTCATCCCTCTTTCTATATATGCCTCTATAGTAATCCTGGTATTTTTCCTTGAATTTTTCCTTCATTGTTTTCTAATTGGGAACAAAATCTCTTCACAACCCCATGAACCATCTTAGAGCAACATCTTTCAGTGTTGTTGGAAACAATTTGAGCTAATGTGGATTTGTGGTATAGTCATAACTTATACATAACATGCCAAACTCAAAAAGGAAGTTGTATGGATCCTCTGTGACCAACCCATAGAAGAAAGGTAGTGTTGAAGGAGGTATGCTATTCAAAGCAGTTGCTCTCTCCTTGTTGTCAATGAGGAACTCAATTGTAACATCTTTGGTGGATCTTCAATTGCTGCATCAACCATGATGTTGATGTGTGTGTGAGAAGTATCCTCTACTTTTAGTGTAGGTAATGGTGTTAGGGATGATTCTTCTTTAGGAATACCCTTGTTCTATTCACTGTGTTCACCAACATCATATAATTCTTCATGTGTTGAAGGGAGAAATATTCCTTGAACATCTTGTTTCCTCTACATACAATGATTATGACTCTTTGGCTTAGTGGTTCCTACACATTGTTAGTAAAATGTGTTTGTGTTGACGACTAAAACTTTATTTACCCTAATGCTAAAAAAAAACACTAAACTACAAAAGCTTAAAAATACATAGTAGAATCCTAGATGTAGCAACATCCTTAAAAATGACACCAAAAATGTATGGCCTTTCTAACATATGATTAACTTGGTGTTTGCAAGTAGACACACAATTCAAAGGATAGGTTCTTAACTGAATAGTTCACCAAACCTTCACAAAAGAATGCATTTAATTATCAACCAGGGTTCATAATCTTTTGATAGTGCTGGTATTATATGTGCATCCAAGGATCCTAACTATGTCCTATATTGATGGAACATAGGTGGTCACATATGTACTGAAAATGGTAAAAGCTTCGAAAAGGAAATAAATCATAAAATTACAAAATAGGGGAATTAACATAAATCTGTTGCTTATGCTAGGGGTACTTACTACTCAATACTATAATTGCTAACTATTGAATTTGAGCTTTCAACTAATTAATACTTTCTAACGTCTAACTTCTCCAGAGAATGGCTCAATGTAATGTTACATGATGTAATTCATGCTAGAGAATATCATTCATGAAATTCACATGCATACTTAAATGGATTTAGTAATGTAGCATATAATCTAGTAAAAAAAAATAAGGTGGGTTGGTACCTCCAGTGGACCTTGCTCGAGTTGTTGCACCCACACAAGATATCAAATATGAACTACTTGATCAACAAATCATGACAATAAACTGAACTCCTTTATTGCATCAAAATTGGATTTCTTACAGTCTAAAAAGAATATCTAGGGATTTTTCATTCAGTAGTACATATCTATTACAACTTGATAACAAAAAACTAACATCAATTAACTATTAACTAGTAAAAACAATCACTACTAGATTTTCTTGTCAACCACAAAACCCAATATGTAGGATCAAGAGGATTCCTATTCATTCTAGGACTAAAAATAGAACATTAATGCATACATCCACTCTCCCTCAAGGATAGGGAGAGGACTAGTCTTTGAAATAGGCAATCATAAATATTAAATAGAAGAAAAACCAAACTAGGATTATGCCCCTAATGATTAATCGCCATGATAGGGACATGTTTCATGGAAACTGTCATGTCATGGGTCACTCCTATTTGGAAGAAACTTCTTCCAATTTCCTTATTGGTGGATAAAAGTGTAATTGTGGTGACTCATGGCTGACCATTCAATAGCCACCTTTGCTTTCCTATGAAATTGTTGCACTTCAATCATTTTGGATTCTCCCTGCAACCGTCAACAGTCCTTTGTTGTGGGCCACAGTCTTCTTGGCTGCAAGATGTTAGTTTTTCTACCAAGGCATTCACATCATTAACAATCACAATTAAATCATAAAAACATACTAAATCTTATGAACATTCATACATCCACACAAGCATATATCAATATATCGTATTTATATTTCCACATATTTAGGTCTTTCAAAGTGCATAAAAAACATATGAAAGATGTATGAAGTCTTGGAATTTTTTGTGAAAATTAGCAAATGAAATGATAAAAGCAAAAATTGATGAAGGAGAAACTAGCCATTATCTAGACATTAGTGTAGTTGGTTTTTGATTTTGGTGTTTGGTTTTTTTGGAAATTGCAGATTCTCACAGGTGTTGTTGAGTTCTCATTTTGGGAACTTCCAGGGCTCTGTTCTTGCTCCTAGGGTAACATTTTTGGGTGCAATTTTTTTGAAAGTACATAATGTTTCATGTAATTTTGTGTGGTGTGATAAGATTGATCTCATTTTATGATAAAAAATTTACTTTGATTTTGTGGCCAAATTTGGCATTTGTAAGTACCAAGATCAAGGCCATGTCATTGTTTTTGGCAAGTGGAATATGTAAACACACTAAATGTAAAGTTCCAAATCATATATTGCTAGGGGGATTCTTGGTTGAGTGATTTGGGGGTCTCTTGGTGCATTCTTTTGATCTATTTTCTTGTGCTCTTCTTTTTCCATGGATCATTCTAAGGTTCCTTTGCTAACATCATATAACTATTCAACATGGTATCAAAATGAATGAAATATTCTAATGACTCAATGTCAGTTTTTATATGTTTAAAATAAGGTACTTGAACCTACAAATGCAAATGAAAAGATAAAATGGATGATTAAACATACCAAAATTCTTTGATGTCTTCGTAGCTTAGTTTCTCAAGATCTATTGTTTCAAATTGAATCATATAAAGATTCTCACGAAGCTTGGAACAAATTGAAAACATTGTAAGGTAGTACAAATGAAGTAAGAGGCTATTAAATTGATATTTAATTGATGGGCCTTGATTCTAATAAATTTGACAACATCCAAGACTACATAACTAAGGTTAATGATCTAAGAGAACAATGCAAAGCATATGGAATTGATAAGAAGGAAATTCAATTGGTCTATAATACATTGAACAAACTCACCTGGTGTTATGCTACTTTTATTTTTATCTTTCATACTCATAGGTTGGCTATGTGGTGTGCATATATTACATCTTCATTTACATCATTTTCTAAGATGTTAATACATGAGAAACACAATCTTACATCGATGGGTCTCATCAAATCATCTAAATCTCAGACATTGTTGGCTAGTCAAGTGAAAGAATCATAACATAATGATAAGAAACAAAAGAAAATAAAGAATAATCCAGATTAAAATCAACCAAAGAATAAATCATTTTCCATAAATAAATCATCTAAGAATGAGAAGCCTACTTGTTTATATTGAAAGAATCTTGGGCATGAGGAACGTTCTTATTATAAGAAGGATACTGATGAGTTGAAACATCTTCTTAAGAAGAATCATATTGATCTACCTTCTAGAATGTTTAAGTCAACTTCTTCTTCTTCAAAACAATCTAATAAGGACAAAGGTCATGCTGGTTTGGTTACTACAATGAGTAGTAATGGGAAAGCTCTTTGTGCTTCTTACAATATTCATATCTATATATAATTTAGAAATTAATTGTCCTCCTATAACTAGATGCTCAACACTTGAAACCAAAAAATATACCTAACACTTATAGGTATCCATTAGAAATACAAATGACCAACCCTTAAGAAGAAGGATAAAATGGTATATATAGCATTTAAATATCTCATTCTTAGATGCCTAAATTGAAAATTGAAGGGACCATAGTGGTTTATTCATTGAAGGCATCCACATATAAATTTCATAGGATTAATGGCTAAGAAGAAATGACACTCAGAATGGAAGTTTTAGATCACATAGGGGTGACTCGGTAGATGAAGGTTTAACAACATTCATGGTGGTCATTGCGTAGATAAAATGTATATGGAAATAATGACACATTCAAAACCTTTGGTACCATTTTCATCATTTAAAACTCCATTAAAACCTCTCTTGGGCTTCTCTTTTATTGGAGTTTTAGGCTTAACACAAACCTTGTCACATCTTCATAAACTTGTGAATTTTGTGACATTTGGAATTTGGAATTTTTTCTTCTTCTTTCATTAATTCATTCTTTCTTTTTGTCACACCTTTTGTAAATTGGCAAACAATTTCATGCTTTCACAAAGTTCACAAACTCACAAAATATGTGACTTTGAGAACTTGACAAAATTTTCTCTGTTTTTCTCATTGAAACTTTAGTCCATACACTTTCTTGTCACATGATCATACTTTTTACAAACTTATAAACCTATTGCACTTTTTATAGGTTTTTTAAACCTATGAAGAATGTAGCATACTAAATTTTTCTCCTTTGTCACACTTTTTACAACTTGGAAAATCTATGTCACATAATCATAGATTTTGTGTATCCATGAACTATGTGATAATGCAAAACTTAGCACAATGATTAACCATTTTTACCATTACCCAAATGTTGGAGCTTTCTGCATTGAAACTTCAAGTTATTTCAAAACATCATTAATATTTCATTAATTTCAAGAACCAAGATAAACCTTGACATGATTAATTAATCATTTCAAGGGCTTCTAGACAATATTAGGATGAATGGAGCGGTGGGATGGAACATAAGGAATGGAAAAGTGCAAAAAGGAAGTGCAAGAAATGGGGCACAACATAAAATTGGAACTATGAAAGCAAATGTTGGGAAATACCAAACACTAGGGAAACAATTGGATTGGGGGAATAGAGGAAACTTGGGTCTCAAGACTCAATTACTTAGTCCATAGTCCACTCAAAATCCAATATCCAAGGAAAATATAGAGGCCAAGGGAAATGTATAAGCAATTTTTTTTATGAACAATTGTCCTCCTCAATTCATGGGGATCATAAAAGGAACATCATAAGGAATAAATGGGAAAAATTAGCATGGTAGTTTAATTTATACTTTTCTAATGGGGTCCCAACAAAGTGGAAGGAAGAAAAATCCATCTAAATAACCTTGACGGAGTCTTGTTGATAAGAAGGTGTCCACTCTCATTTATAACTAACATATATAGCTCAAAGAGGCAAGAGAATAACCTTGTTGAATATATGTAAATAATATAAAGTTATCACAAATTTTATCATTGAAGGAGAGACAAGTTAAAGCATTGAGAAAACTGATTTGAATAATTAAAGAAAAAACTTCAAACTTGATATTTTTAAGCCTGGGTAAGATAAATGTCATTCAATGTAGCCATAGAATTTCTCATAGTTAATTTTGAGGAAGAGTGTGTTGTTGAAATGCTCTAGCCTTGTAATACCATTCCAAATAGTGATAATATTATCCAAAATATATAAAATTTTGATGAATCTCATTTTTTCCATTTGCACTATAGATGTAACCAAGTGGTCTATGCACAAAATTAAATATTTAGCCCCAAGATCTCATATAAGACATTAAGGAATTTTAGTTGGTGATAAGATCCAGGTCCTTGCTTTGGATATAAATTTGATGTTCCATTCATTGATAAAACTACTAAAAAAATTATTGTGAAGATCTTCATGTTATATGTGTAATAGGTTGGATAATTGAAATGTTATGAAAAATTGAATAGTTTAGAGTAAAAATTGCATATGCTTATGGACTTCTATTGATTCATTTGCATAAGCATATGATGGAGATCATTAAGCATGAGTAGATCATAAAAATTAATGTTAGGATTAAGGTTCCATCCATCTTGTAATCCTATGTCACGGTTCTGACATCCTTGAAAAGTGTCACTAGGCACTTAGGGTGTATTGGGAAAATATTTTATAATATTAATTATCACCATTGTTTGTAATATACCCATGAGGGGTGATGGGTCCACTAGTAGCGGTAAAGGTGACTTGTGAACATAAATATTTAATATTGTTTTCCCCACATGTGGATGACTTAAATAGGATAATAAAAGATATGTGAAAGGATAAATAAGTGACTATTGGGATTCTCAAAGTGGGTGTTTGGAAAGAGGCAAAAAATGTCACTTGGTTTTTCATCATTTATTACATTTAATGTAATGTTTATCTCCCAGGTTGGGGCGCCCAAGTTGGAGGGAAAGTATTGGAAGCCAAAATAGGCTTCCTTTCATATTCTATGGAATATTTCCAAGGGTTGGGTCATTTGGATTGAAGATTCATCTTTAGAAGCATTGTTTTGGGCTTAAGACCTCTTTGCACATCTATAAGATCAACTCTTTGGATGTTGAAAGTATGAGAAACAATTGAATTTAGTGTTACTCTACAAGAAAAAGAATAGTTTGAGGCATAAGAAGGTTTTCCATAGGTACACAAGTGTTGCCATGTTGAAGGAAAAGAGGAGAATGAAAGTGATTGTATTATAATCTCATTTATTTTTAAGATAATGCATACTTGGCCTCTCTTCTTGGTGGATTTTTTTCCTGCAAAGGTTTCTCCACATACATCTTGTGTTATGTGATGCTCTCGTGTTTATGATTTGTGCCTTATTGATGCTATCTTATTTTTATGTTATTCTTTATACATTTTTGTTATAAGTTCACATAAGATAGTGTTTATAAGCATGTTATGTTGGTTAAATTTTGGCATCATAAAGAAGATGGATCTAATCAAAGTAATTCCATACTAAGGCAACTTAATTTTCAGATTTACATATAAGTTTCAGATTTTCATGTTGTTGTAGTCCAAGTCTTTAATCTCATCCAGTAAAGTCATATTTAGATAGAGATTGAATTTCCCAATAATTGGTATTGAACCTGTTTCTTTCTCATCATTTGGTATTAGAGATGAAGGTTAACTAGGTTTTAGGTATTCCTTATTTTTAATTTCTCAACTTGGAAATCTTTTGGGAATGTGTCAGACATAATTGGAGGTTGTTGGAAGGCTTGTGGGGCTACATCGAATGTTATGTGAGTTAAATTTGTTTTGCATATCTATGAGATTGGAATCCATTGGTATTGTCAGTGTGATCTATGTAGGCCATTGGAAGCTCATGATTATGGATCTTTATGGAGTTGGTTATGTTTTGGTAACTTGTAGCTCTTGTTTGACAATATGTGTGTATCCTCTTATGTTGCAGTTTTGTTCCTTTGCCTTGTGTTCATGTGCAATGGTAAGGTGTTCACATTGGATGGCTAGAGAAATCCAAGTCATCTGGAGAAACATCCTCGATTTGGGCAATAAAATGGAGTGCTTATATTGGCTTCATTGTTTTAGCCCTTGGTTACATGAAATTACTGGAAGATGAGCCACTAACCTATTTGTGATTTGTGGAGATGATATATTTCATATATTATAAGCTTCTAGACAAATTGGTTTTCCTTATTGGTTTGCAGTTTACTCTTATTTTTAGCTGTGGTTTTGTAGATCTATGCTTATTCCATTATTCAGATGACATATTGATGTGAATGTCTAGATGTTTAAATGGATTTTAGATTTATAGGAGATAGTTTTGCATGTTTTATATGTTAAATAAAATATATGGTGTGTAGATCTATGATGAGACTGTATTCAGGGTGTTCTAGATGAAGACAATTACAAGTTTACATGGTTGCTTGGAGGATTCTTATTGATCTATGGTTAACCTTGTGTGGGTTTGTTTGGTAGATTAGATCTATCATTGATCTTGGTGTTCGAGTCTTGGAAATCCACATGTTATACATGATTATCTCTATTTTGCATGGTACTAATGTGGGGTTGAATCTACTTATTAGTTACTTGAGATTGGAGCATTGATTATATATTTCTCCTTTGAGATGTTACATATGTGTAGATCTTGTAAAAATGTTTGATGTGGATTCTATTTGGTAGGTCATATTTTTTGTCACCATTATTACATTGGTATGTTTATTGCAGTAGGAGATGGTTATTGGGAGGACCTAATATAGTTTTCATTTGAATCTTTAGTAGTAGTTTATGATACATGAGACGCTTTATTCACTTTCAGTGGAGTGTTGGAAATGATATTGGTCACGATTCCATAAATAACTTGGTGTTACTTTTAGTGGGAGATTTATGTAGTTACATAATATGTTCTATCTTATTTTTTTCAAGATTTTGGTTCTAAGTTATTTTTGTTCCAGTGTGTAGTGATTCATGGATAATATTTTATTAGAAGGTGGGTGATATTTTGCAATGGTTATTGGTGTCATAAGGAGCTCTTGGATTATGCCTTTAGATAGTAGTGAGAGTTTAATATCATCTTTGATTCTATTGATAAAGGATGTGTTGAAATTGTATCTTCTTGGTATGGAGATTTTGATTGTACTTTACCTTTTAGGAGCTCATGTTGTTGAGTTCTTTGATTGTGTTGGGGCCATGGAAGATCTACAATTAGGATATAGTTATCTTGATGCCTAGAGAGCTTGGTTACATAGTTCAATGGGAGCTTTGGAAATGATGTTGATTCAACATTTGATGATGAATGGTTATTTCCATATGATCTCCTAGGAGGGGATGTTAGATTATGATGTCATGATACGTTCCCAATTCTATAGTCGGAATATTGATAATGGTCTTATTTGGTTCTCTTTATTTTTGAGTACTAATCATTTTCTTGGAGCTTCATGATTTTGTAGGGTTACATTTGAATTTGGAATGGATTGATTGATGGTTGCTCATGGATACTAGAGAGACTTGGGTGAGGCTAAGTGATCTCTTATTTATGGGATCATATGTTGATATGGTTAATCTTTGATGAGGATTTAAATAGGAAGACTAAGGAGAATACACCTTGTTATGGATGTGAATCCATTATGGACCCGAAGAGAAGATTGTCTTTTCTTGGTGTTGTGTTTAGAAGAAAATCTTGTATACCACTCTGGGTCTACTCGATAGGTGAATGATCTGACAAGTACTTCCCACTTGGTTATCAAATGCATTCTCTTTTTTGTATCTTGTCTTCTCATAATACTTAGTCTTGAATATAAACATTTTGAAGGCTTGTTAAGAAGAAGATACATGGTTACATGGATTTCCATTGTTATCCTTATTTTGGTCTTGAGCTATGGATATAGTTTTCAGGACTTATTTAGAGAGGTACATGAAACGGTTTGTGGTTTTGGGCATATTCCCTTTGTTGTGGGAATGATTGGTTGGTTTGATCTACCTTCAATATGAGAAGTTTACATATATTTATGTCACATTTTCATTTTATTTGAATGTTAGATGTTGATATCCTTTTATTTTGGGAATGGTGAGGGAGATCTTACATTACACAACTTGGTACATGTTAGTGTGGAACAAGGATATGGTTTGATTTGCAGGTTCTCTCTTTGGTCATGGTATTCTTCCTGTATGGTTGGTTTCACATGGTTGAGTGTGAAGAAATTGGGAGAGCTATGAAGACTAATGGTGAGAGAGGTATTGCAAAATACTTGTTTACGAGATTTTCATATCATATGTTTCCTTAACACTATGTAATAGATGAATCAACCACATCATCTATGTGCAGTAATATAGGTAGACTTGGTATACCTTGATCTATTTTCATATTTGATATTACTCATGCAGTGGGTGTTTTTGGATATATGTTTGGTTATCTTCTATGATATCTTGGTTTGATGTGATGATGAGTTTGCATGTTTTATTAGATTTTGAGCTATGAGTTATGTAGGTTGTGGATTAGCTACCCATTTTATTACAGTGGGATGAATCAAATGTGGACTGTCTATATCCATGATATTGTTTCAGTGCTAATGAAAACTTGTTAGTTGAACTTGTTTGTGGTCATTTTTTCATTGGTATGTTGCATTGAGATAGGAGGATGGATTTACAGAGGCTTGATTGCAAATTTTAGGTTGGTATGTTGATGACATGAAATCTATGTTTGGTATACATTAGTTTGAGGTATGGTTAGCTTGGATGATCTTAAATCTACTATAGTTGATATTCCAGGTGGTATGAGTAAGGAAACTACTTAGAGCCTTTTTTATCATTTGAATTTTATGCTTGTGTTCATGTAAATATTGGTGCAGGTTTTAGTGACAATTCATATGTTTCACCTTGACATGTTCCTTTTTTCTTCTATAGGTGGCATGTTGGAGGATGCAAAGGAGTTTTTACTTGATGGTGGTTATCATGGTTTATTTTGTAGGTATCTTGTTAGAGCATGAGAGCATCATGAAGATTTAGATGGTACATGTTTGGCTAAGAGATTTTTTTCCTTTGTTTGTGATTCCTATGGGCGTATTTATAATGTTGATGTCAAGTGGGAGAATTTTAGGATTAAGTTGCCACCCACCTTGTAAATCCTATTTCATGGTTATAACATCATTGGAAAGTGTCTCTAGGCACTTAGGATGTATTGGGAAAATATTTTGTATATTAATTCTCACTATTATTTGTAATATACTCATAAGGTGTAATAGGCCCAGTAGTAGCGGTAAAGGTGACTCGTGGACATAAATATTTAATATTATTTTCCCCACATGTGGACATCTTAAATGGAATAATAAAATATAATGGAAATAATAAATGAGTAACTACTGGGATTATCCAAGTGGGTGCTTGGAAAGAGGCAACAAGTGTCACTTGGTTTTACATCATTTATTACATTTAATGTAATGTTTATCTCTCAAGTTGGGGTGCCCAAGTTGGAGGGAAAGTATTGGAAGCTAAAATAGGTGTCCTTTTGTATTTTAGAGAGAATTTCCAAGGGTTAGGTCATTTCAATTGAAGAGTAATCTTTGGAGGCCTTGTTTTGGACTTAAGACCTCTCCACACATCTATAAAATCAGCTCTTTGGATGTAGAAAGTATGAGCAATAGTTGAATGTAGTGTTACTCTATAGGAAGAAGGACATGTTGAGGCATAAGGAGGGTTTCAAAGGTACATTGGTGCTTCCATGTTAGAGGAAAAGAGGAGAATGGAAGTGATTGTATTATAATCTCATTTATTTGAAGATAATGCATACTTGGCCTCTATTCTTGGTTGAGTTTTTCTCACAAGGGTTTCTCCACGTAAATCTTGTGTTTATGATTTTTGCCTCATTTTTGTTATCTTATTGTGATGTTATTCTTTATATATTTCTGTTATAAGTTCACATAAGATAGTGTTTATAAGCGAGTTATGTTGGCTGAATTTTGGCATCATAAAGAAGATGGATCTAATCATGGTAATTCCATATTAAGGAAACTTAATTTTCATATTTATATATAAGTTTAAAATTTTCATTTTTTTGTAGTCCAAGCCTTGAATCTCATCCATTGAAGTCATATTTGGATAGAGATTGAATTTCCCAACAATTGATATTGAACCTGTTTATTTCTCATTGAGTAACATGGGAAGAAGAGTGTATCTTAGAAGGAATGACATCTATAAATTATTGTAAATATTTTGTATGCTTTGTAGTCTCCTCCTAGGCTTGAAAAACTAGCCTATACTAATCTAAGAAAGCTTTGGATATATTTGAGCTTGAGCATTTAATCATGCATAAGTAAATTGGATAAATTTTATTTGGTTTCTAAATTTCTTGACATAGATACATATACAAAATACTTGAAAGATTTATTTATAACTTTGAGAAATGAAGGTAGACTCTAATATAATTTTTTTTAGTTTAATGACATTCAAAAAATTCAATATTATATTTTAATTGAGCAGCTAGGAGATCAAAGCGATTATTTTATAATTGAGTGGAAACCCTTTTTCACCAAATTATTCTAGAAAAGTGGCGTGAATAGTTATAGTGTTCTACCATTCAATAGCTACAAGCAAGAAACAAATGTGGCTCAATTTTCTACACCTATGTGATGACTTGGAAAATCCCTTTAAGAGAATGTAGTGATGCATTCAAGTAGAATTGAGGGCTTAAAATTTCAAGGGACCATCATCCCACAAAATTCAAAAGGTGATGGAATAATAGTTAAAAAGTTTGATCACTAAACAAACTTTCATCAATCCGTGTTATTCTTAGAAAATATGATGTGATACAAAAACTTGAGGACCCTAGTGGAATTCAACTATAAATTAGACCACATAAAAAAATGATCAAATATAACAGGTTTCCATCAATACTCTAAAGGTATAACAAACCCCAATTTTTTTATTTCATGTAGCTTGATATTATTTTAAAGCTACCCAAAACTATCCAATTAGATAATTATAACTTGTTAGCTATATATCTCCATAAAATTGTTCTTTCCTAGCCATCACTAGGATAATAAAAATGATAATGTCAATATATCAAACATAAATATTGAGTAAATCCACACAATAGTAGGTTTAGCTCTTCCCTCAAAGTAATAATGGATGCAATCAAAATGCACTCACCATCACAAACAACCTTATGCAAGGTGGTGAGTTATGAAGTGTGAGAACACATTATCTGCATAGCCATATGAAGCAAATAAATATTAACCTTAAATTCCTCTATAAAAATAATATATAATTAGACAAGTTTCTAGTATGTAGGATAGATAAAAAAAATTATGAAAGGGTGAAAATTCATAGTTGTCCCATTTCAGATCAACTTATCAACACAAATTAATTTAAGTATTTTCAAGTAAAGATAAGATATAACATGTTATGAAAGGGTGAAGATTCAAAATTTTCCTATTGAAGAGAAGATATACATTGTAATATCATAAAATTATACCCCGTGGCAATTTCACATTTGCGCACTTGGCCCCCGCATTTATGAAAAGAACCTTATGAGTTGGAATTTCGTGATTTCAACTCCATAAGGACCAATGATGAAGTGAAATAAGTCCATCACATAATTTCTCATAAAATTATGAGTCTAATGCTTGTGTGTGCATGGATTTTTACATAGCGTGCTAGCGTCCTCGAGCTTTGTGAGTTCAAATGAGGAATCTCAAAATCTTGGCCCATGACACATGTCTTCGTGGAAAAATTGTGAGTGTGATGGCTCTTCCCACCCATGCAACTTAACAAAACTCTCATTTTCACCCTCATTTGCAAGGATTCTTACTAGATCTTTCACTACAAATTGCTCTTCTCTTCTACATCACGTTTCTATAGTGAAGCTTTGTCAGATTGGTGTTATATCAATATCCAAAGCTCTCTTGCAAGGGTCAAGTGTCACATTTATCAAACCAAGAGGGAGCCATAGACTGTTGGTATTTCTCTCTTGCTTTCTTATCTATTTGCTAACATTTCTTTTGTGTCTATATCCTGTTTTAAGGGTTTACTCTTATCACCAATGTGTCTCATTTAATTTATGTCTACTTTACTTTAATTCTAATTTATTTGGTGTCTATTATTCTCTCTATCCATCTGCCTATTTGTGGAGGTGGAAACACCAAAATGGGGGTTTAACTAAGGCAAGCCCTAAAATTGACTTCATTTTTCTTCGTCCTTCTTGTGTGCAGGTTGTTTGTGAGGAGCTTGTTGGAGGTTTGTGAGCATAATACCTCTTGTGGGTTGACATCTCTCTTTTCTTGTATTCTTCTTTTTGTCTTTTTTGTACATTATTACTTTCTATTAAGTTAGTAGATTAAATAGACCTTGGGTCTTGAACAGTTAGTAGATTCCTTGAGTTCTACATGAAAGGTTTGGTTCTTTGTTGTATGAGATGCCAACACATCCTTGAGACAATATCATGCATCATTGTCATCCCACTCCAGTGAAAATTTCATTTGACTGAGAGCTTCTCCTTTTGTCTCAAAAATCTCTATAATCTGCTCTTTTAGTCCTTGAAGTTGTCTGTCTGTAATCAATCTTGAAAATTTTCTTTTAATAATTTTTTGCAATATCTTTCATCTTGTCTCTTTTGGTTAAGCTTGAGGTATTCTTGAGGTGACCAAGGGAAATTCGCTCCCTTTATACCTTGTTCATATTGGGACTTTGGATTAGTGAATCTCCACATTTTTTGGTGAACCCAACGTGAATGAAGTCATATCAGATCTTTTTCAAATAATGTTTCAATGTTTATGATAATGATTTTTCTAAGGAAGATTTTGATATGTTAGATGATGCCTTAGATAATTTCTTAGGGGCATCTTCTCCTATCTGTAGATCTCCCAAACAAACTTCTTCATCACAAGAATCTATTTCTTCTTCGCAAGTCAAAGAGACTATGAATGCAATAGAAGTCTCTATTGCACCTCGAAAGCTTAAGAGACTCATCATTTACATGAATATAACTATCCCTTCTCCTAAAAGGATTCACTCTATTCATGGGGTCCCATTCAAAAACCATTCATTGGAAATTTACACGAGGTTCTTGAAAGCTATGTCTTCTTCCTATAATGTTGTAGGTCACACCTACAACACTAGGAGGAATCAACAAAATTTGAATCAACCTACTTCTCAACCTTATTATCAACTCTCTTCCATTCTAAATTATTTACCACCTTCTCAACCAAGTCTTCCTTCAACACTGAAACCCATGACTAAAGTGCTTGGTGATTATGATCTTTTGGAGCAACTTTGTGTTACTCCCAACAAGATCTCACTGTGGGACTTGCTTTAGTATGCAATGGTTTATCAAGGCATGCTTTGGGAAGCCTTGCAAAATATTGTCTTGACTTCTTCCACTAGGCTAGTAGATGTTAATGCATTGGTAGCTCATATTCGTGTGAATTCACTGAATATTATGTTCAATTTGCAAGAATTCCCACCCCTAAAAGTACAAAAGCAAGTAGATCATTTGCTGATAATAGTTAACATTAATAATATTGGCATTGGACATGCTCTCATTGATACTTGATAAGCTCTCAATGTATGTAGCATCGAAATATTGTCTAACATTAAGATTGATTTGTCTTCTCTTGTTGTGTCTTTGTTGTACATTCGTGGATTTGATAATGTTGGTCAACAAGCCCTGGGCATGATTACCTTGCCTTTGAGGTTGGGACCTATTACCATACCCACCTTGGTATATGTTATGTATGATGCTTTACCTTACAACATTCTCTTAGGAATACCCTGGATTCATGCTTTGGGGGTAGTTACTTCTACTTTGCATCGTTCCCTAAAGTTCATTGTAAATAATGAAGTAATCACAATCAAGGCCAATCTTGATGTTATTCATCTTTGTAAAATTGTAGTTACTAGGCGTGCCTTGATTGCATCTACTCTTAAGAATTGTATTTCTTCATTATCTTCTAATGCGTTGACTCCCTTTGATGCAAGAACATCCTAGGTGAAAGTGCAATCAACATCAACAAAAAAATTCAAATTTTAAATTTTGATTTGCATTTCATGTTAGGAGGTTAATTTCATATTGAGAGGTTAATTTTAATAAGTTGAGAATAATTATATTTAATTAAATATAAACATTTTTTTGCCATGAAAATTAGCAAGTGGAGATAGTGGAGGTGTACTTGTATTTTTGGAAAAAATATGAAAAAGTAAACTTGGGCGTTGGGTTTGTGGGAGTTACAAAATGGCATTAAAAATAATTTATTGATTTTTACAACTTGGAAACCATTCATTTTATGGAAGTGGTCGTGAATTTTCCAATTGGAGGAAAACAAATCAGATTTTTTTATTTTTTGAGGCGATTTTGTTGCATGTTTTTGGAGCATTCATTTGTGGCTGTAGGTTTTGGGAAAAGAGAGAGAGCTTAGTGTGGTATTTTAAGAGGTAGTTTCAAATACCTTTTGTTTTAGGTTGAGAGGATTATGGAAGCCATTAAATATTGAATTCTCCATTGTTGAAAGTTGAAGGGTTTCAAGTGAATGATTGCAGGAGAAAGGTACAGATTTTGAGGTGTTCATGGAGCACATTGGTTGATTTTTGTTGTAGTTTATTTTGTGTTTTATTTCAGATTATGTAAGGGACATATGGTTCTTCCCATCAGTCATTTTATGACTGAAAATGATTGTGTAATCAAATTTTCATAATGAGAAGATGTTTTGTTACAAACTTCAATTAATTTCATGAAACTTTGTTGCTAAATTTCTATGCACTATTGAGGTTGTTTGAATGTTTGTTTTTAGAAAAGAAGTTTGTTGAGAATCCCTCTTTCATCAATGGTATTAGAGTGAGAGTTCCCGAGTGTGCAGGTAGAAGTGTTGATGTGAGGTAGTTTGTGCTAGGACCTGGGGGTGAAATGTGTGTGATGCATAGATAGATTGTCGAATGTGAGGCAGTCTATACCTGAGAGGTTGAAGATTGAGAGTGTGTGGAAAGTGTTTTATGAAATGACAAAGAATAAAGTCAAAATATTTCTCATAGTTATGTATGCAGGTGAACATGATGGAGAAAATATTACAAAAGTTTGCTTTGAGAATAACGTGAAGGAAGATGGTGAGATTAAATAGCGAAGGATGAGAAGCAAAAATAAAGTGTAGTAATCAAAGAAGAAAATGATGTTGCAATAGTGGATGAGTGTCCTTTGGAGGTCTTGAAAGTATTGAAAAATCAAGGTGCAGCTGAGAGTGAAGGTAAAAAAATATGGTAGTAGACAGTGGTGAGAAAAAGGTTGTAGAGAAGGAGGTAATACACAATATTTTTTATTTTTACTATGAAGATGAGAGTGTATTTTATTTAGATGAAATAATTGCAGTGGAGGATAATATTGGTTCATATTTTATTAAATTTGAGAAAGATGATGATTTTCACTATTTGAATAAGCTAGTTCAAATAGAGTTTGCTAGTGATGTTTGGTATGCAGAAGATTTGTTTGTTGTTGCAAAGTTTAGTGCAAGTGAATTTTGGTGGAGATGATCGAACTATGGTGGATTGAATCCTAAAATATTGGAAGATATTGTGAGTTTAATCTGGTGGAGGTGGTTGGTTTATGGTGGAGTTGATTCCATATTGAAGATGTTGAGTGCAAAGAAGAATTGTCAGAGGAGAAGGATACTTGTTCCAGCTAGGTGTTGGAAGAGGAGAAAGAAGAACACATCAAAGGTACCAGTTTCAGTGATAGAGTTTTTTGAAGATTGCTTTCAATCTTAAAGGGTGGATATACCACTCAACTCCATTTTTTGAATCCAAATTCATAAAATTTCCTACCTTGGGTTTCTGATGCAAGAGCATCTTAGGTGAAAGTGCAATCAACATCAACAAAAAAATTTAAAATTTAAATTTTGATTTGCATTTCATGTTAGGAGGTTAATTTCATGTTAAGAGGCTAATTTTAATAGGTTGAGAATAATTATATTTAATTAAATATAAACATTTTTTTTCTATGCAAGTTAGCAAGTGGAGATAGTGGAGGTTTAGTTGCATTTTTAGAAAAATCTGAAAAAGTAAACTTGGATGTTGGGTTTGTGGGAGTTACAAACTGAAATTAAAAATAAATTATTGATTTTTAACAGCTTGGAAGCCATTCATTTCATGGAGGTGGTCTCGACTTTTCCAATTGGAGGAAAAAATTCAGATTTTTTTATTTTTTGAAAGGGTTTTGTTGCATGTTTTTGGAGCATTAATTTGTGGCTACAGGTTTTGGGAAAAGAGAGAACTTGGTGTGGTGTTCTAAGAGGGGGTTTTGAATACCATTTTTTGTAGGTTGAGAGGATTATGGAAGCCATTAAATATTGAATCCTCCATTGTTGAAAGTTGAAGGGTTTCAAGTGAATGATTACAGGAGAAAGGTGCAGATTTTGAGGTGTTCATGGAGCACATTGGTTGCTTTTTGTTTAGATCATTTTGTGTTTTATTTCAGATTATGTAAGGGGGATATGTTGCTTCCCATCAATTATTTTATGACTGAAAATGATTGTGTAATCAAATTTTAGTAATGAGAAGATGTTTTGTTGTTGACTTCAATTAATTTCATAAAACTTTGTTACTAATTTGTATGCATTGTTGAGGTTGTTTGAATGTTTGTTTTTAGAAAAAAGGGTTGTTGAGAATCCCTCTTTCATCACCCTCTTTTGCGATTCCTATTTTAAAGTTTCCCCCTGAGATGGATGTCCCTAAAGAAGATCGTCCTAAAGTAGGGAATCCTAAGTCTACCTCTTCTACTTCTTCTAAATCTAATGCATGTCCTTGTGATGATTGGGGATCCTTAGAATTTTATGAATTATTTATTGGGGAGTATAAGGTTGATCCAATCCACCTTGACCTTCCTACTATTTCATACACCTTTGCTAAGAAAGTTGGTTTTCCTTATGCTAAGGAAAATAATCAGGACACCATTAAGGAGAATGATTGTACCCCTACTGAGGAAGATAACCATACTTTTGTTAAAGAGGCTAATGTTTTTAGTCCTACCAAGAAATATGATAGTGATCCCGTAGTAGAGTATGATCTCCATTATTGAAATGATGCTCTCTATGTTGATCCTCCTCCTACTCAGGACTTACAAACACGTTATGGTCCTGGATTTAGGATCATTTATAAGTATGGTTATGAGAATAAGGGTCTTGGACATAAACAATAAGGCATTAAAGTACCTATACAATGTATGCCACATAAGCATAACTCGGGGCTTGGTTTTTCTCTTGAATAGTCTAAGCAAAAACTATGGAGGAGTGTCAACATGATTTTTGTTGAACCTCTTAGTCTAGTTCATTAGGAATTGATTGAGAGTAAAGTAGAATATAATAAAGTTCCTCTAGATATTTTCTCTTAAAAATAAGCACTAGAAGAATCCTTAGATGTCTACTCCCATCTACCCCCTTATCACCATAAACCATGATTCCCGTATTGTTTGCATAAATAAGCGTACTTTGGAGAATCCATTTTGAATGATGACAAGAAGGCCCCTTTATCTAATGTGGATGATTATGTTTCTATTCTCCATCCTCAAGACCATAGTTCTCTCCTTAAAGGTGAAACTACTGATATTTTCATGGATATGAAGTCTTTCGAAAAGGTGATAAAAATGGGAAAATCCCTTTCTTCCGAAGAATCTAAATAGCACTCTGATCTATTACATTCTCATCCTAATATCTCCACTGAAGGAAATATGAGGACATGCCTGGTATTGATGAATCCATGGTGGTCCATAATATCATTCTATGTCTCAATGTTAAGCCTATTAAATAAAAGATCTAAAAGATGAATCCCAAGGTTGCGTTGTTGGTTAAGACCAAGATAAAGAAGCTTCTAAAATCAAGATTTATCCATCCTATTGACTACTCACCTTGGATATCAAATATTGTTTCTATCAGCAAGCCTGGTGGACATACTCATATTTGCATTGACTTTCATGGTCTCAATAAGGATTCTCTTAAAAATGATTTTTCGTTGCCTAATATCGATATGATTATGGATTCAACTGCAGGCCATGCCTTATTGTCTTTCATAGATGGCTTCTCGAGATATAATCATATCCATAGTAACCTAAAAGATTAGTATAAGACAACCTTCATTACCCCTTGGGGCACCTTCTATTATGTGGTCATATCATTTGGGTTAAAGAATGTAGGCACAATTTACCAAAGGGTGATGGCCCTTATCTTTCATGATTTCATTCATAAAATATTAGAAGATTATGTTGATTACATCTTGGCTTTAAGTCTATAACTCGTCAAGATCATGTTGAAAATATTCATCTTATTTTTGAAAGACTAAATCATCATAAGTGCATCTTTTGCGTTGATGTCGGTAAGCTTTTAGGATTTAACATCTCTCATCATGGAATCAAAGTCGACACAAATAAGATTGATGCAATTATAAACATACCTCCGCCTAAGAATATCTCTCAAATAGTTTGGAAGGAAAGATTTAGGCAATTCATAGATTTGTATCTCAGTTGGTTGATCATACCCTTCCCTTCACATGTTTGTTGAACAAAAATGTTTGATTCTAATGGGATGATGAGTGTGAGAAATTTATTGAATCTATCAAAACTATTTGGCCAGTCCTCCTATCTTAATGTCGGCTATCCAAGATAAATCCTTTTTTCTTTATATTTGTACATAACCCAATGCCTTAGCATCTTTGTTAGCTCAACATGATGATGATGGTAAAAAATAGTGGTCTAAATTATCTTATTTGATTATGAAACTTGTTATTTTTCTATGGAGAAACATTATCTAGCTCTTATTTTCGTGATGTAGAAGTTATGACACAACTATCTTTTTCATGCTAAAACTCATGTTATAACAAAAAGTGATCTCCTTAAACATTTGTTTACTATGATTGATCTCATGGGAAGGTTAGCAAAATGGGCCATGTTTCTTTCTGAGTTCGACATCAAGTTCGTAACTCAAAAATCAATCAAGGGTCAAGCCATCACAGATCAATTGGAAAAATCCCCCCATTTTGCTCCTTTCCTGATCTTGATTTATTTCCAGACGAGAATATTCTTGCAAAAAATCATGTTCACCTATGTGGGATATGTACTTTGATGGATCGATATGTCAAACTAGCTCCAAAGTGGGCGTGGTTTAATCTCACCTGAAGGCAAGCTAGTTCCTCTTTCCTTTTGATTGAAATTCCATTCCACTAACACCATCACTGAGTACACAACCCTTATTGTTGTCTTGCATGCCAGGATTATTCTAAATATTAAACATCTTCACATTCACGATGATTCTAAGTTTATTGTAAATCAAATTATAGGAATGTATCAAGACAAGTAGAATAAGCTATCTCAGTATTACGATTTGGCCTTATTCTTGCTTGATCATTTCTCCTCTTTCATAATAAACAGTATTCCCGAGAGAGAAAATCAACACCCAGACGCAATGACAAACATAGCCTCCCTAGTGTCTTCAGTCGATAGTATAGAAGAATACCACTTTATGTTACATATGTTCTCTACTCTCCTACTATCTTTGATCAACCCAAATTTGATGCTCTACTGTGTGCTCATGTGGACTTAGAGGAATGGTATTCTAATATTTATAATTAACTAAAGAATGGAAATTGTCTTGACGATGTGCCAAAAAATGCTCATACTCGGATACAAATTTTTTTAGTTTGACACATTATATTGTCTGATGTTATTTATCAAAAATCTTATAATGGTCTTCTTCTTTGGTGTTTCACTAAAGCAAAAATATCCCTTGCCCTTCATGAAGCCCATTCAGGCTCTATGGACATTTTGGTGGTAAATACTTGGTGCATAAATTGATTCATATGGGATATTTTTGGCAAATAATGGAGCAAGAATCTTTTGCCTTTGCCAAGAAATATGTGTAGTTTCAATAATATAACAGTCTTATTTGGGATCCTACTCAAGAGATCCAAAATGAGACCTCTCCTTGGCCATACACAAAATGGGGGTTGGATATTATTGACAAAATATCACCTCCTTCTTCGAAGGGATGTATCTTTATCATTACTGCTACAAATTACTTTACAAAATGGGTTGAAGCTATCCCACTTCAATCCACAAACACAAAAGTGATTTATATCTTTCTTCTAAACAATATCATAGCTCATTTTGGTTTTCCTTCCACCCTTGTTTCTGATAATGGTACTCCATTTAAAAACAAAGAGGTGAAGCAATTCCTAGAAAAAAATCATATTCAACATCATTTTTCTACACCATACAATTTTCAATCTAATGGCCAAGCTGAAGTGTCTAACAAAACTCTTGAGTTGATTCTCTAAAAGATAGTAAATAAACACGGTAAATATTGGTGTACTCAATTGACATATTCCTTTTGGGCCTATCACATGAGTGTTTGTATGACAACTAGTATAACACTATATAACCTCATGTATGGTCCTGAGGCTATTATGCCT